>ML848752.1:9278-19347 GCA_009831015.1 Picea engelmannii
AAATGAAAGGAACCTAATGCATATATAAGAGGGTTATAATGATCAAATATGACACATACCATGATACCTTGGACCAATTACCTCATGGAGCAAGAGTCCTCTCCGATGCAAGTCCAAGCCGGTGGTGATGGAAGCTGCTACTGTTGCCAGGACAAATCTAGTGAAGAAGAAAGTTGGGCCCTCTAGGGCCATGCTCAAGTCAATCCCGCTCTCGGTACTCCATGTCTAGGACCTGTGGGCCTCGAGACATGATCTCCTAGTTATCCCTAGATATCGGGGATAACAAAGCCTGTTGGATGGATGATGCGCCCCCTCTCCTAGGGACACATGGATGATGAACGTTGCTGAGAGGACACCTTGGAGGAAGAGACTAGCCCTCCCTTTGCCCAACCTTTGGCCTTGGAGGCTCAAAACGTCAGATTTTAGTGCATGACGTCACATTTGAGGGCTAGGGTTGGTGATGATGGTGGATTTGATGATGAGTTGGCATTTTTTATGGAGAGAAGCCCTAGAACATGAAGACATGGCCTTTGGAGGCCCAACGACTCCTTCAAAATGCTCAACAACTTGCTGTTTAGGCCAAAACATCACCCCTAAAAGAGGATTTTATTTTTGTAATTTTAATTTTTAAGTTGTAAATGGATAATTGAAGGAGGTCTACCTCCCTAATTTTATGTTGACTTGTTGAATGTGGACAAAAGGGTTTTAGGTGATCTCCTATAAAAGGAGGTCACCCCTTTGTCATTTTATAACACATAACACTTGACAATTACATATGTTTTGGTTGAAATTTTCCCCCTCTAGGGAAAATCACATCTCTCTCTCTCTCTCTCTCTATTTGGATGCTAGATACTTGTCTATTGGAAGGAAGTGGTGCACTATCTCTCTTGGTGCTTGTTCTTGCAGGTGTGGTGGAATATTCTTGGTAAGGAAGAGTTTATCTTGTTAATTCTTGGACTAGGTAAGGAATTTATGCTTTGTATTGTTTCTTTCTTGGTTACAAGGTTGATCTTGTTTAGCTCTTTGAGGAGTATAAAGGCATAGACCCTCCACTAGGATCTACCACTATTGTTTTGGATAAGCTATTTTGGCAAAGGTTGCTAGGAGAAGTAAAAGGGCTTACACCCTCCTAGATTTACCTTGCTAGGTTTTGCATGCTCTAGGAAGTAAAAGGGCTTACACCCCTAGAGAAGTTGCAAATCCTAGCTCTTACACAAGAGACTCCATAACCCAATTGATAAGGCACTTGTCTAAATTGCATTGGAGAAATAAAATCATTTCCATTGGTATACGTGAAAAGTAAAGATTTTGTGATTATCTAAATTGGAAATTGTTTTTCATTGAGTCTCTAAGGCGTCCTCTTTAGCCAAGTAATTCTTGTTGTTGTTATAACTTAAAGCTACAGCCATTAGGGCTACAACAAATCACTCTTTAATCATCTTTTGTCCCTCTTTCTACCGCTGAAAGTTGCAAGTAAATAGTGCTAACTTTTCTTCTTGTCAAGGGATATTATTTAAGGGCGTTGGCTAAATGTTCTACCTTTTGAGTTTTTTGGCCGGTATTCGGTGATGTAGATTTGGACAAAATCGCTATTTTTTTGTTTGTTTAAATTGCATTTCTGAATTCATCAATGGATTCAGCATGCTGAAAAACCCCTGGGGCACTCTGATTATACAAACTTAGCCACTCAAATTTGCAGATCCAATCAGTCCTCACCGTATTTTGGGCAAAATCAAACGGAAAAAATGGCCAGAAAAGAGCCAAAAGGTAGAACGTTTAGACTATGCTTTGTTGAAGTGCTTTTCTTGTGAATTTAAGACTTCAGTGGCTAGAACTTGCTGCCGTAGAAAAAGTTTGCTACAGCCACAAGGATGCCCTTATATATTGCTGATAACATCATTTTGCAGCCCTCTTTCACCATCAAAACTTGTGTCCAAGTATTGGGATATTACCTACATGTTTAGTGCTTGATCGCCCAATAATTATTTGGTGTTTTGCATGGTTAATTTTGCAGCTATTGACATCTTACATTGTTGATATATATATCTCTGCTCTGCTGCAATTTTGGGACAACAAGGTTTCTTGCTTGTTCCCTTTTGGTTTAAGGCTTGTATATCTATCTTGTGTCTTGTTCTGGGCAGGTTTAACATTGTCTTGTAGGTGCTAGGTACACAATACTTTGGCAACCATCCATCATCAACAAGACTCTCTTCCAAGCTTTTTCCTCACCTTTAAACTTGACCTATAGGGGATTCATTGGCCATTCTATCACTTTCCATCTCAATCCCCCTAGGGTCACCAGGATTCCCCCCTTGTGATAACTTATCATCACTAAAGCGAGGGGAGTGTCTATCTAAGGTGACAGTGGGTAGGTACTCCCGTAGATGTCACACTTTCATGGATTAGGTTGGGCTTTTCCCAATCTACAGATTGTGCGATAACGCAACTGAAGCAATCTCTACCAATACAAACATAACCAATCTATCAAATATGATGATGAGAGTGAAGGGGCGTGACAAATCGATCATGCAAAGTCATTCTCTATGAATACCATGTTGAATAAAATATTTTCATTGATGTCAAAGGTAAGTAAGTATTCAAATATAAATGTGACTTTAATAAATACAAAAGTGGAAAAGTTAAGTGGAAGTGAAGTTTACGTAAAAGCGGAGTAAACATGAAGGTGCATTAAAAAAAAAAGGTAAAAGTGAAAGTGGAGTTTATGTAAAATTGGAGTAAACATGAAAATGGATTAAAAAAGGTAAAAGTGAAAGTGCACATGGTATTTGCACATAGATTTAAAACCATGGTGATATTTTACCCATGGTATGATAAAGAAGTGAATTAAAAATAAAAAGGGGGAAAATTAATTATTATTTAATAAAAGTCGTGTCTTTTCAAATGAACATGACTTTTCATGTAAATCTTATGGTAAAGTATAAATGGAGAAGAGGGTTATGAGAAAAAATGTGGGTGAAAATGTGATATTCTTATGCATATCATTTGAGGTGTGACGATTGAATATTATTCAAGGAGCGACGATTAAATATTAGCGAAGATCAGATCTGGTGTTCTAGCAAATAAATTTGGCGTTCTACCAAGCAAAACTTGAAAAGGCAGATCTAAGGCAAAAGTAGATGCAAGAAGATCTGGTGAAAGCAAAGCAAAAGAAGAAGGAGAAAGCATAGAGCAGATATGACGAAAGCAGAAGGAGCAAGCGTTGAGTTGATCTGACGAAAGCAGAAGGAGTGAGCGTAGAGATGATCTGGCGAAAGCATAAGTAAGGAGAGTAGAGAAAATTTGGTGAAAAGATAGAAGGATCAAGTAGACCAGTGAAGGAAGTGCACATGAAGAACCCGTGAACTTGTAAATAGGTTGGTGCCTACAAAACAAATGGTTGCGGGGATTGGCATCTCCAGTAGGTTGGCACCTACAAACAATAGAGGGGATTGGTGTCTCTTGTAGGTCGGTGCCTACAAACAATAGAGGGGATTGGTGTCTCCTGTAGGCCGGTGCCTACAAATAGCAGAGGAGATTGGTGTCTTCTATAGGTTAGTGCCTACAAACAACAAAGGGGATTGTTGTCTCATGTAAGTCGGTGCCTACAATAGCAGAGGGGGTTGGTGTCTCCTGTAGGTCAGTGCCTAGAAACAACAGAGGGGATCGGTGTCTCCTGTAGGTCGGTGCCTACAAAAAGTAGTGGGGATTGGTGTCTCCAGTATGTTGGGGCCTACAAATATTTGTTACCGTAGGTTGGTGCCTACAAATTAGTAAAAGAAAGTTTTTGTGGTTTTCTCCTGAAAGGTTTTCACGTGAAATATTGTGTCGTCTGGTTGTTATATTTATGTGATTGCTTCATTATGGTTTATGAATGTTAAAAAGAAAAAGATAGCCTTATACTGATTCACTCCCCCCCTCTCAGTATAAGTGTGTGCTCAACATACCACATACCCCTGGGTGGATAGGGTTGGATCAACCATAAGGGTAACACCAAGGAGAACATGTGCACCATTATAATGCCCATGATCCACAAACTGGTCCATAGAAGTCCATAGGTGTCATGAAAAACAGTTCTTTGAAATCCTATACAAAATATGGTGTAATATGCCCTAGAGAGAAATCACCCAAAAACAATAGAGCTGAACAATTAGTGCACTAGAGAGAGAATCTCACAGCCGTAGAAGAAGAGAGCGCACCACTAAATATGGTGCCTGTAGGCTAAAGAATAAATCACTTGTATAAAGAGAGCAATAGCTCAAGATGGTGTTACAAATAAAAGGTGAATACACAACTTAAGAGGTAGGGTGCTTTCCTTAATCGGGGTTATATGGCCACTATGATGACTAGGTCGGCCTTAACCACCTAGGAATATAAGAAATGAGTGTTGACTAGGTTGGCTTTAAGCCAAACTTAGAAACACAATAATACACAATAATGATTACAAAGTAAGAGCAATTGTGGCCACAAGTGAGGTTTACACCATCATCTCAACAGGGTGCCTCTTTGTCCACAGATTGCAGTTCAACTCTTGAAGACATCCTTAATTCAATTGCATCAGTAGACAACTGACTGCAGTGCTTTTATTTCATTCCTTGCTGCAGTTGCAGTGGTTAGTTTTTTCTGCAGTAAGGTACTTTTACAAGTTTTTTTTTAAAATTAAAATTAAAATTTTTTCCTGAGGCACTGTTGTTCTTTACTATGAATCTTACTTAAATGGTTATGAGAGACAGGTTTTTTGTGGATGTGACTTCTTCGATCCTCTCCCTTTCTAGAATATTCCGTGCATGGTTATGCAAGGAACTTTAACTGAATGTTGACTCTACTTTCTGTTCTACTGTTGGTCATTGGCTTATAGACTGAGAACTAAAATGTTTCTTTCTGTTATTAATAAACTATAGCGAAAGAGTATTTGTTTGAAATGTGTTCCTGAATGATGCAGTTGTAGCAGGATGTAGCATATTTATAGCTTATAAATCTTTTTTCCTCGTAACTATGAGTACGCATAGTATGTGGATGAGAATTTTGGCTACCAACCACAAAAATTTGGCTACTGGCAAAAGGGGTTTACTGGCACTGGCAGAAGAATTTTACTACAGGCCAGCAAGGTTTGAACTTGCTCTGATACCACCCATAATGAACCGAATGGTTCATTAACTGAGCACATAGAGAAAAGGGACAACAACTCATACACATATTTTGCAAAGGACAAGATATCATTAATATTTCAAATGATACGAACTGATTGATATGAGTACAAATGTGATGTATAAATGAAAGATGAAGTCATGAAGGGAAGTGACCATTGGAAAGAGGTACCTATTAATTAACTAGGGTTACTTAAGTTCATTATGTTCATTAGAATGAAAAATGGCTGGATGATCTTAGTCCCTTCCATCACTGACCACACTAATTTATCTCTGTATAGAAAGAAAAGGAAGGCATCTAATTTTTTCAGGATGCATATTTAAGTTGGATGCTTTTCTGAGCTTAATGTTTTTTTTGAGCTGCCTGAATTTTCTGTTTATTATTCCTTTTATTCTTGATTTTCAAAGTATGATTGTTATCTATGCATTTCAAGACCGATGATTTCTGTGTTTTCTTCATGAATCAGGTCCTGTGCTGATCTAGTTGTGGAAGTGCCTTTATACAAAGAAAATGGGGTGCATTACAAGTATTTTATATTTCCTTATGCCACAGAGAAAGCCCTCAAACTTAGAACTGAAGATGGTCGAGGCTCTGAAGAAGAGAGCAACCTCAGGAAAATGCAGCGTGAAAACATTCAACAGTGTTATCATGAAGTTCCCTAAAATTGATGAAAGCTTCGAAAAAGTTAGAATTGTGTTTAAGAAATACGGTGCATTACTAATCTGTTTCATCATTTTCATGTTCTAATGTATGTTTTCAGTGTGATCTTTGACAATAATTTTTGCTTTTTCATCAGTATGTGAATTTCCTTACTTCAGGTTAATACGAGAGATTTGCCTTTCTAGTGTGCAACCTGTTTTATTTTGGATCTTGAAATTGTTACTTACATGTACCTTACGTTGCCTTCATTTATAACATCAACAAATGGTGTCAATTAGTATTTTAATTTTTTTTAAATTAGTTGGATTCATGAATGATATTGATATTTTAGTTATATGTAGAGCATCAAATCTTGTATCTATTAACACTTTCATTGGCTCAAACAAGGCTTTAGTAATGCCCAGACTGAACAAGGATGCAACCAATCATGTAATATTGGTTAAGGCATAAACTTGAACATATGAAAGTTTTAATTAATTTGAAAATTGTAAAACTGGAGGATTGATGACTTCCTCTGGAGATGTTTGCTTATTGCTATCCTTTCTCATAGTATACCTTTTTCATATTATACATTGGTATTATAGTCACATACATTTAGATAAATCTATCCTATAACTTGTGACATTTAGGAATCCTTCAAGTGAATTGGCTACAATGGGTGAGGGCATTTCAAAAATGATCTCTACTTCGTTGGAAATGCCAGCAGTCCTTTCTTGGTCAATATGTGCCCTAATGTATTCATTTTAGGCATATTTGGCAGGTTTGATGGCATTTTTTTTGTTACCAATTGATGTTACAGAATCCATTTATTTCCAATGAGTAAACATCCCAAGTCACTATTTACAATTTACAAGACTTCGGGTCTCTGGTTAGTTAATGAGTTTGGACATAAAGATCATGCCATGCAGTGATCACTCTTAACAATGGAACATAAAACACAATAGTACATGAGCTTTGGATCCAATCTCTAGCTTCATGGTTAATTGATGAATAATATAGAGGTTTTGTTACCAGTCAAACACCACATGTTGAATTATTCGACTGCTTGTTTAACTTTGATTGCAGTTAATCCTCTTCAATGGCACACTCATATTTAAGAGATGCGACTCTTGATTTTACTCTGACTGTTGACTCTTGGACATAATGTGTGGCTTCTCATACTAATTATCGATTTAACCTTAGCAAATACATTGAGTGATTTTTTATGTCTACCCAATCATGAACCTAGTTGAACTCTTAAGGTTTCAATCTACTCTTTGTAGTATTGCCATTCCACTTTTGTACTAAGGTTTAGGAATTGTATATTGTTGGTCCATGTTTTTTCGTATTCTCGTCTATCATTGCTTGATTTTAGTTCATGTTGGGCATAAAATTACTCTACCTACTCAAGCAAAGTGGTTGTCTCAATCCACTTTTGAGCAGCAGTTTCCCTATATGCAACAAAAATTGGGGACAGTTTCCTGTAAGCAGGGAGGAAATTATGATAAGATACGATAAGATAATTTTATTAATGTCCAACAAATGACCACAAAAGTAGGTCAATGGGACTAAAGGATACATACAGTGTGTGTACAATGAGAACTTATAGTTGAAGTGGAAGTCGTGATTGTAATTATCCTTGTAAGTCGAGCATTGCCCTAACAAATTTGAGATGACTTGTAATGCACACACTGCATGCCACTTAGCGTTATCTTCTTGTAAACTATTTTTCACTCTTTTACTCTATTTATTGACTTATAATGAAGACTGTGTACAATTGTGGCTACTTCTCATGTCTTCTTTGGTGCTCTCTGCATTTCCATGTGACATTTCTTGTACCCATTGCTTTGGGTTGGAGTCAAATGTGAGAAATCTATGGGATGGGCTATTGCCATTTGACATTGATTACTGAAAGATTGGCTCCGTAAGAGGTTTGGTTGTCCATATAACATTACCTGAAGGATTGACTTGTCCACTACTTGGAAAATATTGGGCTTGATCATCAAACACCCTTAGTGCTTGAGTAGTTTTTCATTCCACTAGCCCTATAGTGTCAAGGTGCTTGCCATCAAGTCTTTCAGTTTGGCAAGGTGGTTTGTGATAAAATTAGAGTGAAAGGTTTGATTTGTCAAATCAAGGCCCTGTTGGTTTTTTGTAGCTTCGGGAGGTATTCCCACAGGAGGCCAAGGTGTTAGGCATGTGGGAATATTCGTTGGCACCAAGTTAGCCTTTCGTTTTAGTGAAATCGGCCCCAGAATGAGGCTTGGGCCTCATGGGCAAGTTGATGGGATTTGTGGGCTTGTGTGGGGGTGCCACACCCACAAAAAGGATTAAAATATCCTAATTTAATGTTGATTTGTGAAAAGGCCTCTGACACACCCTTTGGACTTATATAAATAAAGGTCAAGTCATTGTGACATTTGATCATTGTGCATAATGGAATTAGCATAAGTGAGGGTGCACTTGTGCTAGGAGCTTGGAAATTTCAACAAGGGAAATTCTACAATTGAGAGGCAAATCTGGCCTAGGGTTTGAGGTGATTTTCTATTTTAGTTTTCAGCCAAGGAAGGCTTTTTTCTCAGCTAAAAAGGCACACGTGTGAGGGAGGAGGAGTAGCAAGTAGAAGAAGGGGCAGCGAGCCGCACATGTGAGAGACAGTTCGCACGTGTGAGCAACAGGCCGTACAGTTCGTACAGCCACTTGTGAGCAGGTCAAGGAACAAAAAAGACAACCTGCACTTGTGAAAGAGACAACAGTTCCGCACATATGAACTGAAGGTAGGTACAACAGTCCGTACTGTTGACGTCAACAATCGTACGACTGATGTTAGCACAGGTATAGGTGGCAGCAACAGATTTTTCAGGCAAAAGTGATTTTCGGGTAATTTTGCTGATTTTTCTGTTGGGAAGGACAAGACTATCCTCAAATTGTTTTTGGTATTTTAGTAGACAAGGTTGTCTAAGTTTTTGGTCAAATTGTGTTGAGTAGGAGGGCTGGTTTTTGCTCTCAGAATTTTGATTTTGATAAAGTTTACAGAACAAAAATTTGTGTCTCAGTTGTGTGGATGATTCATCTCTGATCTTTTGTGTTTCTGGTGCATATAATTTCAGTCAGGTGCTTGAATATCTTGCAATAGAGTAGAATAATATAAATTAATGATTATTCGTAACACATTTTCATGTACTCTAAAAGATGGTAGCCAATTTTATTTCTAACTTGATCATAAAAATTATTTTCTCATAAAAATTTTACCCTTTGTAAGGATCCATTTAGTTATCTATTGTTTCTCTTTAGAGATACACTCTTCTACCATTCTTATTTCTTTGTTGTGTGGGTTATGATATGATCTTCATCACAACAATGGAAAAGATACATACAAGAATAGAAAACCCAAGAGAGAAGCAAGTATTCAAGTATGAGAAGAGGATTGCACCAACTATACATATGTTGTACACTCATTTGTATTATCTATTTATAGGAGTAAAAAGTGCGGGAGATGGATCAAATTTGACTAAGTCTCTAATAAAATACAATAGAATAGGCAAGTGACCAATTTGGACAAAGTCACCTAGAAGTACAAAGATTAAGTATAAAATAACAAAATAAATAAAGAGAGTCTACTAAAGTATAGCTATAAACATCTTCACATGTTCACTAGACTAATCTCCTTGCTTAGAGGAAATCATGCTCAATTTCTGTTGGAGATTGGGAAATTGTTTCTCAAACACTCATTGGGACAACCACTTGGCTTGAGTGGGAAAAATTCCTTTGTGCCAACCAAGTAGGTGGTGATTTGACAATGGCTAGTGGGCCTAGTGTGGACATTGTTATCCCCGATATCTAGGGATAACTAGGAGATCATGTCTCGAGGCCCACATGGTCCTAGACATGGAGTACCGAGAGCAGGAGCGACCTGAGCATGGTCCTGGAGGATCCATCTTCTTCTTCTCAGCCACCTTTGTTCTGTCAGCAGTACCAGTCTCCATCACTACCGGCCTGGGCTTGCATCAGAGAGGGCTCTTGCTCCATGAGGTAATTGGTCCGAGGTATCATGGTATGTGTCATATTTGATCATTATAACCTTCTTATGTATGCATTAGATCTCTTTCATCTCAGATAACTGCTTGGATCTTACACTAATTCACTTGACCACTGTTGGGGTGATTGATTGGGTAGCTTAGCAAGTTGGTATTCATGGGTTTTGGATAGCCACCAAAGGGGGTTTGAAGAACCATCGCCCGCTCCCCTCATATTATCACCTTTTCATCTTAAAACCCCGCTCATC
>ML848752.1:60513-71563 GCA_009831015.1 Picea engelmannii
GTCAAGACAAAAGATGATGGGAGAAAAAGATGGGCCCCCCAGGGCTATGCTCAGGTCAATCCTGCTCTCGGTACTCCATGTCTGGGACCTGTGGGCCTCGAGACATGATCTCCTAGTTATCCCTAAAAAGTGGGGATGACAGGGTCTTCTGTGACTCATCTTGGACAAGGATGTTTCAGACACTTGTGGCTTCATTCCATTCATTGCATGGATGGTTGTAACGTATCTCTAACCCTTCTCTTTTATTTCAGTTTTGTATTATTTCATTCATTATGTTATTATGTACTTAGATGTTTTTGTTGTATCATAATTTCATTTTGTAATTATAGATGTTGTACAATGGTTATTTCTTTATGTAATTGTTGTTTATAGCATTGCATTTTTGTTATATATGTATATTTATGTTGGGTATTGGTGAACACTGTTATGAACATAAATATACATAAATAAATATTCATAACATAATAATTAATTAAGAAATAATAATAATTATTAATAATGAAAGGTCATGTCTCAAAGGACATGACTATTGGTAAAGGGCACCCCTGCGTGGGTATATAAATGAGCCCTCATTCTCAGTTGTAATCATCTCATCATATCTTATTATATCTTATTATTCATTCTTATTACATATGTATTTGTCCATATGGATTTGATTACTATATTCCAGATATTTTGGATAATTCTTGTGTGAACGAACTTTGTTCGTCTCATTTGGTATCAGAGCTTTGTTTTCCTGATCCTGGCCTTTGGCCAGTTCTTTATCAGACCTTGTCTGAACCGGCTTTTGGCCAACCATACTTCATTCAGAGTTTCTCTGATTTCTTTAGGTCATTGACCACAATAGGCCCTTGGCCATTTACAGTTCATAAATTTGAGTGAAAAAAATTGGAAGAATTTATTTTCTATTTAAAAAAGAGATAAATCCGCTGCAAATTCAATAAAAAAAAAATACACAAATTATAATATATATATATATATATATATATATATATATAAAGAGAAAAGAAAAGAAAAAAATAAAGATAACTTGTGAACTTCACAAACCTGAAGTACTGTGATCCACTCCAAATTTTAAAAATTCAAAAGAAGACAATCTGCTGCCAAATTCCATCTTGCTGACAAGTCTGTACGAATTGATCTGTATAGCCCCAATTACAAACTATACAGCACGCTGCCACCGTATAGTTTGCCACCAATTGTTCAGTCCGAACATCCTGAAAATCGTGACCTTATAGCCAGTAGTTGATCCATCGATTCTATTATCTGTTTTATCAATACGTACTCATTTAGTACATCCCCCAGCTGCCAATTCGCTGAAAAAAAAAACTGCATTGTACGATCATCCGCCATAACAGTTCTGTATGATTTTGAATATAGTCTACACCATTTAATTTTCTGTCCGTATTGTTGAATTTTGTCCGTACAATACGGGCCATTTAATTGCTGCCCATACTACCATTGTTTTGTGTGACAGAGAAAATTGGGTTGTGAATATACTAAACTTAAATTAAATCCAAAGGGTGCGACCCAAGTGGAAGGACACCAATATATGTTAAATATATTAATTGGTATATATTTATATATTGCAGGTGTATAAAGTGCATTAAGGGACAAAGTAACGAGTTTATAAAAGAACTTATAAAAGGTTAAACTAATTAAAGGCTACTTATGTTTTCATTTCAAAGTCAAAAGTGGTTAAAATATCTTAAAAAAAAAGAATTATCAAGTTTAAGTCCTACTAAAAGGGAACATAAAAAGGTAACTTACTTTTAATAAGAAAGACATTTTAAAATTGAAGGGTCATTTATAAAGTGAAAAAGGGAGTGTTCAAGAAAGATATTTTAAAATTGAAGGGTCATTTATAAAGTGAAAAAGGGAGTGTTCAAGTTATAAAGTGGCAAGGCAAAAAAAATTAAATTAATTATTATTCCATTGCTAAGTTAAAAAGGAGATTTGAAGGAAACAAAAAGGGGATTTGAAAAAAAAAAAAAAAGGTACCAAAAAAAAAAAGAAAAAAATAGTAGAAGTGAAAAGGCATCACTACTATCAAAAGTTATTAAAAGGGTGAAAAAAATAAAAAAAATAAAATAATTCCCCAGTCCAATTTAAGTTATAAAAAGTACACTTCAAAATGGTAGGAGGAAGATTCCCTCATATGTATAAAAAACATGTGGATCCCTTATTAACAGTTAATGGGATTATTCAGGGAAAAAATATTTACATCGCTATTTGCCCGACCGCTAGGAAAAATCACATTAACGTTGGCCTGACAAACCAATTAATGGTTTTCGAGTCAAATATAATTGAAAATGACATGTGTCTTTCCAATGAGAAATATGACATTAAGAACCTACAACTGTCTATGGGCGATTACAAATTCATAGCTCAATTCAATGTCGTGTCAATCTATGGAGACAGTGTTGATATAATTCTAGGGTCAACTTGGGTAGATACATTAGGTACTTTTATGTTCAACACAAGAAGAAAGTTTTTAACTTTTTCTTATAAGAAGATGAAATTCACATTACAGGACACTACAATGAAGTCAATTTCAGAAGCTCCATCATCAGAAGACCTGAAGGACATATCAGAAGTGATCCTTCCAGATAACTAGAAGTCAATACAGAAGTTGCAAGATCGACAAGAAGAAAGTGACAAAATCATCATTGAAAAAGACGAAGAGATTTCTCACCTAAGAAATCATAATCAGAAACTACTTTCAAAAATCATGAAGTCCAAGGAGAAGAAGCAGTGTTTTCAAAAGTTCGAACAAGAAAATCAAGGTCTCAAAGAAAAGTTAACTGAAAAAGAGGAAGAAAGCTCCTGCCTAAGGAACCTTAATCAGAAGCTACTAGAACAAATTAAAAGCTTAAAGAATGAAAGAAGGGAGAATCTAGAATTAAAAAATAAAGATGACAAGTTAGAAGATAAAGAAGAACTTTTACGATTAAAACGACATAATCAAGATTTACTAACGCAAATCAAAAGGCTTAAGCATGATAAGAAGTCTTTATAAGAAGACCTAGATCACAAAACATCAATAATCGATAAAGAGACAATGACTGAACCTATGGAACTAAAGAAGTCGTTAGATGTAAAAGTCCCAATTTTGGATAAAGGAATTAATATAGAACCAATCAAACTTACAACTCAAAAGGATGTGAATCCAACTGAGGTAAAGAGGTCTTCAAATGTCGAAGAAGAAACGATCCTGGACCATGAAGAAAATTCAATTCCAAAATTTAATCAACAAAAAGCTACAAGTATACGAAGTAAGGATCGAGTTGCAAGGATGCCTTATCAACATCCTAATCACAACAATCGATACCTTAGCCAATCCTTGTATCAATAGAAACAAATGACCAGCATGTCGAAGAATATTACTTCCACTACAAGTGATGCTCAAAGTAGAAGCTACCATGGGAGTCGAAATACATCAAGTTCTTTCCAAGAACCCTATAAAATCCCCATGCAAAAGATCGAATTTGGATGGGCAGACACCTTTACAATGCGAAAGTTCTGCTCGGCGCTTAGAAAATCCTATCGTCTCTAGTCCTCAATGATTACTAACTCGATAATGAAGAATCGAGCGACAATAATTACAAGCTAGCGCAAGAGATAAGTCTTCCATAAAGTATGCTTTGAGGACAAAGCATTTTTAAGGGGAAGGCAATGTTATGAACATAAATATACATAAATAGATATTCATAACATAATAATTAATTAATAAATAATAATAATTATTAATAATGAAAGGTCATGTCTCAAAGGACATGACTATTGGTAAAGGGCACCCTTGCGTGGGTATATAAACGAGCCCTCATTCTCAGTTGTAATCATCTCATCATATCTTATTATATCTTATTATTCATTCTTATTACATATGTATTTGTCCATATGGATTTGATTACTATATTCCAGATATTTTGGATAATTCTTGTGTGAGCGAACTTTGTTCGTCTCATTATCATATCTTATATCTTATATCTTATCTATTCATATATTATTTACAGTCCTATATGGATTACCTTGTTATATTCCAAGTATTTTGGATAATTCTTGTGTGAGCGAACTTTGTTCGTCTCAAGCACTCTGTTTTGTAGATGTTGGATTCTCGTATGTTGTCCTTCCCAAGTGTGAAGATCAAACACACGTCCCCATGTGGAGCTAGATGTTGACCACCTATTCAACTAGGGGTCCAACTCCATGTACCATGAAGATATGCATCATCAGATGCTACCAAGTCAGAGACTTTTTGGTTCTACGGGACAATTTTTGCCTCCAACACATATTTTTGTAATTGGAATTTCTGTTCCCCTGCGTGGGATAATAATTTAATAGGTCTGCATGGATCATAGTTAGGTAAGTTACATTAGGAATTCTTCATTAGGAGAGTTCCTTTCACTGAGTGTTTTTTTTCCTAAGGTTATTAATTGGGATTTTCAGCCTTATTAATTTCCCTTGAGTTTTTCACTCCCACAAAATAATTCGTCCAAAGTGGTGAAAGGCGTTCTAATGGATTAATCCTCTGGTAGCTTTGTGTTTAGGAATGATGTAAATGGCCAAATAAGATATCTCAGGAAGTTCACGGAATTCCGTCGAGTCTAGATCGGTTTTTTTTAATTAATTAAAATTGTGTAAGGTTGGGTAATTTAATTAATTAATTTTTATTTAATTTTTTATAAATATTGTAAAACTAGGTCCTTGGGCTTTTGCTAGGGGTATTTGTGCACAAAAGAAATGGAATGAGACCCGCTACACCCTTAGACCAAGTTTCAGCTCAGTCAGACAACTTTTGCTAGGAGTTTGTCCACAAGAAGTCTTGATCAGTCAAAACAACAATTTTAATTGCTAAGTCATCACATAGGAAAAATGTCATTTTTGTAATTTTTGAGCAAATGGATAAAAGTAAAGGTGGAAAATGATGAGAAAGAGATTTCCTAACCTACCCAACCCCTTTCGCAACCTTTACACACCCCCTAAGCTCACCTTTCACTTAAACCCTCACGCCCCTAAGGGGGATTTGCACCCCCGTTCATGTAAAAACCTTAGAAAACGTTGCAACTTGATTTTTATTAAGTTATGGCCCCCTCCCTCATGAGGTGCGCCCTTCCTAGACTCCCACGTCACCTCCTAAGTGTATCCCACCCCCTCCAACTCACCTCCACCTCATCTATCCATACCAAACCCTAGAAGTTGCGACCCCCCTCCTTGAGATCTCCACTTTGCCTTGGGTTTTGACACTTGGCAAAGATCCAAGATGGGTCACTTTGCCTCCCAAAGTATAAATAGAACCCCTCCCTCACTCATTTCTTGACCATCTCTTGAGTAAAGTTATGCTACCATTTTCTTGCCATCCTCTCTCTCTCATTTCTCATCTTGCTTCCATTCCATTGTGCTCTTGGGGAGCTTGGAGCAATTAGTTGTTGCAACCTCTCCCTTTGATAATAGAGAAAGGCTTTGGAGGATTTTGGAGTACAACATTGTGTCTTGGTGTTCCATTTCATATGAGGTGATCTTGTTCTTTTGAATATTTTGTGGAATATTGAGTAGTATTTCTTGGTAAATTAGTTTGTTTAGATAGGTGTAGCAATAGTGTAGTTGCTAACCTAAATGTGTTGGATAGCTAGTGAAATAAATTAGTTTATATCATTTGGCTTATGCAACCCATTATCTGCTCTTGTCTCACATTGTGTTTGAAAGTTGCAGGTTGTTTCAAGAGCTTTGTTGGGATAGCTTCAAGCAAGAAGTTACCCTCATAGCTTACTAAAAATTCATAATCTTTTCCCTTTCATATTTATGTTATTGTTTCATTCAGATTTTGGTTGCTAACACTCCTAGATAGGTCATTTAAACACATAGATTTTCTGATATTTGTATGCAGAAAATTTATGTTGCAAAACATAAATTTTCTTAACCTTTTTTGGGTGTGTTGCAGCATTTCCAGCAAATAATAGCTTGCTGATTTTTGCAGGTTTCCTCCAGGTTAAGGGTATATGCTGCCCATTTTCAGTTACAACACATTGTAAAGACCCCCTTTTTTGATGTGGTAACAAAACCCCTTCTTTTGTCCACCTTTCTAAGCATTGTAAGCAAGCCCAAAGAGGGTCCCCAAGTGGCTTGCCTTCTAGTTTTAAATTTCTGTTTTTGTAAAGTATTAGTGCCTACATCTTGGGTGAGAGTTTGGCAAAACCACCCCCTAGAATTGTAAGGCTAGGTGTATATTTAAATTTCTGCAATTTCTTTATTTTTTGCCCCACTTGTCATTAGGACAAGGTTGTGTGGCTAGGATTGCTTTAGTTTTAGTTTAATTATTTCATCTCCAACCCCATTTGACACAAAATAGGAAGGCTTGCCTCCACCTTGGATGTGAAGTTGGCATTGCCAACCCCTAATATAATATGGATAGCTTAGTGGTGTATGTCTAATTTGCTTATGCTCACGGTTAAAATTATCTAGTATTAGATCTCACACATAACTAAATGCTAGCTTAAGCCCATGGAGACATAGTATCTAATCTTGTGCTTTGATATTTCTTCACTTGCAAGATCTTGGTTCTTAAGCATCTATCTTTCAAGTTTGCAAACAAATATGGGTATGTAAATGGTGTAAAACAATCTCTTCATTTCAACATTTCTTTCAAGTTCTTTATATGTCTTACATGCAATAAGTTAATGATCTAGAACTTCATTTCTCACTGTTTTAATATTTCGGTTTTGGCCATTTTTGACACTTTTTGGGCAAGTACAACTCACTTTAACACACCTAATCACCTAAAAACACTTAGTCCATAGGCCTAATAACCAACTAGACTTAATAGGGCACCTCTACTGACCCAACTTTGCCATTTAAACAAGCATTATAAGAAGCAACGAAAGGTGATAGGCCGGGGACGGTCTTGTGGTGCTCAACATCCTTTCTGGGAGTATTCTCTTCCATTGGGCTGACCTGTGGAGCTAGGATAGGCCTTGTTTCCATACTTCTCGAGCACCCAATAGTTACTTGGTACAAGTGGGGGGAGTATTGGGTTGACACTTAGCTAGGATTAAGTCTTCACTTAACAATATTTAATCAATCCTTATTACACAACTTTGGGCAATCTATTTAACTTATCTTTTGGTGATTTACATTTACATTTGCAAGCACTCTTTCACTTTTACATTTACATGCAAATTTAATTTATATTTTGTGGATTAATTATCTAGGTGGCCATATTTGTGTTTTGGGACACCTTTCCTTTCAAGCATATTTCATTTAAGTGGTGTTCATATTTTTGGTGTGGTCCCTCAAGAAGTTGCACATCCTTTTGGAGGCACTATCTTGTTGGGTCTTGAGTGATTTTATTGTCATTGAAAGCAGTCCAATAGAGTAGTGCATCCCTTTGAGGAGACACTCTATTGTGAGCATGCTAGGCTTTGTGTGTTGATGAATGAATCCACTTAAGTATCTTTAATTCCTGCACATACAAGTAATTGTTAGTGGGTGCCTTGTATCTTTGTATTTCTATATCTTGTATCCATTGTATCTATGTTAGTATAACTTTGTTGTAATCTTTAAATATTCTTTATTGTATCTTTGTATTTAGTTTGTATTTAGTCTTGTTGTAATCTTTGTCATCTTTGTAAATCTTGTGTAATCAACCTCCCTTAAACTTAGTTGACCCCTTTCCCAATCTTAGGCACTAGTCTTAGTTGTTCTAGGAAAAGGTTTGCTTGACATATTAATTTTTTCACCTTGCATTGTTGACTTTGCATCAGAGGCTAGATTTTTCCCCAAACCTTTAACTAATTGAAACCAACTCCTAGAACTTAAACTATAAATCTCATCTAGAAACTAGGGTCTACCCACCTTAGCTTCCCTAGGAGTAAGCCTAGACGAAAGAGGTTCAAGTCAAAGTGACAGCGTGGGCTTTGAACCTAGGCATTGTGCCTCCAAGGACACACTATGTGAGCAGGACTTAGCTCACGTTTGCAAGTGTGTATAAGGATGACAACAGGGTGTATGTAATAATAGGGAAATGTAAAGTCTTACCTGTGGGTGCCCTTGTAGCGGGTGAGCTGCACCTTGTCATAAATGTAATTGTTTCCTAGCCCATTCATTGTCTATTATTCTTAGCTTTATTTCTTTTGATCTTTTTCTTTTGTGCTTCAAGGGAAAAGTTGAGGGCCACTATCTTGGCTTGATGACCAGAGGTGACAATGTTATCCACAAACATTTCACGGAAATGAGAAGGCTGGCTCGTGATGAGACCCCTTTTCTCTTGGCTATGCCACCAAGAGCCATTACCCTAGTTTGGTGACCAGATAGGTGGTAGTGTCTGTTAATTTTTATATCGAGGCAAGTGGTGTTCCTTAGGCTTGGTCTCTTTGCCTAGGGAAATGTGACCACTTTAATGTAAATGCCTTTTATTTCATAAAGTGAAAGTGACTTAGGAAACAAAAGCTAAGTGGGTCATTTATTTAAGTTGGGTGAATAAAATATTAAAAAGTGATTTTCATGTGCACTTTATTTTCCACTGTTGATCTAATCCATTATGAGCCTTTGGATCAATGGACACCCAAAAGTCACTTTGGGAATATGGAAGGTCAAGAGGGGAAAGAGACCATTAAATGTTTCTCATGAGTCCATTGAGAGAATACACACACAAGCATTCGCTGAAGAGAGAGCAGATTGGAGACTAAGAAGAAGATCATTTCTAGAAAAGAGTGGCATGGATTTCCATGCAAAGGTGGGCACAGAAATTTAGGAAAATACCATCATTTATTACTTCCATAACTAGTTCGTACAGTACGGATTTTCCGCACAGAAATTGAGGAGAAATTTGCATGGAAATCGAGGCAGTCGTACAACATTTATTGAATTTGTACGGCCGTACGGATCCGTACATCCTGCATAGAAATCGAGGTATGCACAATGTTGTCCGTATAGTACGGATCCAGATAGCGTACGAAATTTCTGAGTAAGCTTGGCTCAGATTTCGAGGAGGTTGATTGTCACGGTTTCCAAGAAAGTTTTGTCTTGGGAAAAGAGAGATAAGTTGTCTCTACTGTGTATTTAATTTTTTGCTGCAAATGTAATTTCCAAATGCTTGCAAATTAATAAAAGAAGTTGCCCTCTCAGAAGAACTGGTTTCCCCCACCCTAGGGGTTTTTCCTGGGTCATTTTTGGACCAAATTTTGTTGTGTACTGTGGTTATTTATTGTTGAGTTATTTCTGCATTTAATTTCCAGTCAAAGAAGTTGTCTCTTGTGTTTCAAATTCAACATTTTCATTTCTAGAATTTAATAAATGTTATAAGATGAATTTTCTGTTCATGGGTTGGACAATAAACTATGGGAGTGATAAGGAGTGATTGAAACCTTATTGGGGACATCAAATTTCTTCATGGTATCAGAGCTTTGGTGACTGGAACAACCTTAAAACAATTGGAAAGTGAGTTATTAACACTCATAAATTTTATAACAGCAGTAAAATTTTGTGGGCAGACTTGTTGAGTGGAGGTTTGAGCTTTTTTTCTTCAATAGTATGGCTACAGGTTTGAGATTGGAGGATAGGCTAGAAGGGGAAGGAAATTTTTGTCCATGGAAGGCAAGAATCATTTTACTTTTCCAAGAAAATGAACTTTGGGACATTGTTGAAAGTACTTCCACGAAGCCTGTTGTAGTACCCACAGATGCGACAACATTAGCAACCTTCAATAAAAAGGATGTTAAGGCGAAAATGATCATTCTTGATGCCATAAAAGACCATGTAGTTCCACATGTTAGCAGTAAAGGGCATGCATATCAGATTTGAGAGGCTTTGACTCGCATGTATCAAAGCACAAATGAGAATAGGAAGATGGTGTTGAGGGAAAAGATGAAAAGTATCCGGATGGCCAAGAGTGAAGGAGTTACTTCATACCTTACTCAAATCACACAAGTAAGGGACGAGTTGTCAGCAGTAGGGGAGGCAGTGGGAGAAGCCGAGTTTGTTCGGACAACCTTGAATGGTGTGTCAAAACCATGGGCTATGTTTGTTCAGGAGATTGTGGGATGTGAAAAAATGCCTTCTTGGGAAAGCCTTTGGGACGATTTCATTTAGAAGGAGACCCGGAGAGGCTATCTGCATGGCAACTCATCTAGTGTTAAGGAGGAGGAGGAGAATGTGGCTCTTTCAGCCAAATGGAGGAAGGGGAAGCCTAAGACTCAAGGACCTGTTATCACTCAGTTTGTAGTTTAGGTCATAGACTAGAGGATAAGGGTCAAACTGGCGTAACAGGGACCTACCCCACCCAATGTCACCACAATGGGGAGGTCCTTTCTATTTAGGGTGGCTAAGCCCAAGGGAGACGTCCCTGGCAATCTGGGGTTTGAAAGGAAAAGGCTCAAAGGATTTAGGCTAGTTTCCCCTTCACAAATTACCGCCCAGAAGATAGTCAAGTAAAAAATAACCACAGAAAAGGCACCTGCTTGCGAGACAAGACAACAATGAAACTAGTACATGCAATGATGGTTAATACTTCATAAACCAATGACTATCAAAATTTAATGTATATGAGCATATATAGCA
The DNA here is from genome assembly GCA_009831015.1 of Picea engelmannii. Classification (NCBI taxonomy): domain Eukaryota; kingdom Viridiplantae; phylum Streptophyta; class Pinopsida; order Pinales; family Pinaceae; genus Picea; species Picea engelmannii. The sequence goes on from ML848752.1 coordinate 71,068, forward strand.
GTAAATATTGAGGAAGTCAATGTTTGCAATAATGACAATGGCAATATAATGTTACTTGTCAATAAACACTAGAATAATATAGCATCTAATGAAAATGATCAATCTTTGAATTAAATCAATGCATTAAATGTCATTAGTTGCTCATATACAATAGATTGTTGCGTCAATATCCTAGGGATGACATCAGCTTCCTTTAGGGTTAGTATGATTTTGTTTAATAAGCAATGTAATAGACAAAGAAGGTCAACGTTTTGCTAATTAGCCAATGAAAATTATCAATTCATCAATATCTATCACAAGATGACCAAGCCAACAATATTATCAATCAAAAATGGCTCAATAAATGCTTGAAATCATCATTAATTGCTGAGTTAGAGGGCTTGCTGCGTCAGGTATGACGTCATCCCTAGTTAGTGGTGTTAGGGTTAGTTAGGGTTTCAAAATTTGAAAGTTTGAAAGATGAATTTGCACAACAAGCTCAACGTTGGAAAGAATA
>ML848753.1:4060-15496 GCA_009831015.1 Picea engelmannii
TAACTAGTTATAAATGACAACAATGGGTAATGAATAAATGTTGAATGCTAATTGATGAGTTTTTGTGCAAGAGGGAAGTTTTGGGAAAAAGAGCCCCACACTCATTCACCCCCCCTCTAAGTGTGGTAGGTGTGTCCAACATCAAGATCCTAACCTTTGCACACAGACTATCATTAAGGCCAAACACGAACCTGTTGACTTTGAGCTTCTCAGTGTTAAGGTGTGGAGCATACCGGAGCAACTCCATAAAACGTGGCTCGTACTTGGGCAGCGTACGACCTCCCTGTCGTAGCGCGTTGAACTCATGGAGTTGACGCTCAATGAATTCCTATGAAAGGTACCTCTCTCAGAAATGTTCCTCAAACAGTTCCCATGACACATCTTCAACGACCATGTTCAGCTACGGTAGGAGCGTCTTCCACCATAGAAGAGTGCTCCCCTTCAGTTGAAAGACCACCATGCGGAACTTCATGTTCGAGGTATAATCGCGAAGTGTGAAGCACATCGCCATATTCTCCAACCATGCCTTGGAGGCAGCGCCGTCCGTGGCACCAAAGAACTCGGGAAATTTTACCTTCTCGAGTTCATGGTGAATGCTACCTGTAACGACCGATGCGCGCGGAGGAACCTCAGGGGGTGCCGGCGCCCTGGCCTCGTCTTTGTCCAAATGGCTGATCAGAGCCTTGGACATGCGCTGAAAGGATCTCATCGTCCCAATAACAACACCAAATGCTATCTGCTCCTGTCCGAGAACCTGCTTGCCTCCCTGGGGGTTAGACCCCTCAGGCGTGGATGCTGCTGAAGGTGTCACACCTCCTCCCCTAGCACCCCGTCGTCTGCCTCCGCGGCATACTCTAGCCATGATTACCTGCACGCACACAATCAACTCGATCAACAACAATATAATAAAACCAACTCATGTCAACAAAAGCCGTAGCGAACCCCAAGTCGCGGGTCGAACCGGCTCTGATACCATATGTAACGACCTCCTCATTATGACAACAACACTGATAACCGGTGCAATTTTTTTTGTTTTGTTTTACAAGTGTGTGCGTGCATGTAGGAGGGGAAACAGACACACTGGACTCTACGTCGCCACCCAACGACTGACAAGATGCAACCACAATGATCACAACAAGAAGACGCCAGGCGCACAACAAGTAACTGCAAGCAAATAATACCCAAGGCAAGGCACCCCACAATATCTTCAACAATAACGACATATTGGGTTGGGTACCATATAAATACAGAAAGTAGAATCCATGGTAGTAGGTTTACTATTTCTGCACAGGAAAGCAGGGCGTTTAATCTTAGTCCTCTGCTCCGGAGAGAGAGGAGGCCAGATAATCTCCTGGCCGACTACTCAAGCAGAAACTTGTAATCCCCTCAGGTGTGTTGCAAGAGTGGAAACCATGTCGTTAAAGGGCCCGAGACTCTTGATACGGCACTGTATTCTTGACGCAGAAAAACACAGACATATATACTAAGGCTACTGAAGGTGTCCACATCCCTCCCGACACAAGCAGACCACGCAATGTAATACCACCAAGTACTACAAAATCAAGGACAATCATGACCTCTACAGGAGACGCAAGTCAGGAGGACTTTAATAATGACCAACCACTATTGAGACTCAAAGACATCAATCATAGATCAATTGCTCCAAGGTTTTTCGTTAAGCGACGAGTACCATCCCAGTCTTAACAATGTACATTAGTTTACTTGCAAATTCTCGGTTTACTGAATCCTAAAGAAACTACCATCACGTCTCCATAACATAACCATGTCAAATTATGCTTTTAATAACAATAAATTTTTTAGTAACAATTTCAATAATTTAACAACATCCTTCCATCTAACATTATCCTAGCATTGTCGTTGAATAACTAGGCATTTCATGCTTCACCACCAACCAATAGAAATTACATAATTAACCTTGTGACTAACTAATATGGCAATAACAACTAAATGACCATTTAATAACCATTAATTAAATAACATCACAGTTACAATTAAATGCATTGCAAATTTAAATAATAAGGACCGCTTCACCGCCAACTAAATAGTAATTTAATAATTAACATTGCAACTAACTAACATTGCGACAACAATTAAATGACCATTTAATAACAACTAATTAAATAACTCTACAGTTACCATTTAATGCATTGCAAATTAAGCGAGTATTAACATTGCAATTGAAACAAATATTCTCATTGCTATTTAAACAAATATTCCCATACTTTACAATAACCTCACAACAAATCAAGGACAAACGATATCAATAATTGAAAAAGAGGAATATGAGGAAAAGTCATTTAATATTATTTTATATCAACCCATTGTACACATATTGCATCACATTACAAGATATATACATATAAATATATTGTTGCTTTTTTTTTTTTTTAAAGGGCTTTCAACGTTTACTAAGGAATATGTATAACATATTATCACATATTTTTAGAATGTAAATACTTCAGTTTCAATTTAATTACTTAGTTGGTTTCTATATTAAAAATATTTATTAATATTACAATCTCGATTTATGTTACAGCTACTCTAGTGACCTGTACTCTTTTGGATTTTCAAAAACCTAACATTGAAACAGTGAGATCATGCGATCTGGAGGAGAATAATAAAAGTCAATACTACGTAAAAGAATGGTAGACCTGTTAACAAAGGGTTTCGGTGATTGAGTTACTGCTGCACAGGTGTCAGAAATTTATAAAGCAATATAGTTCTGGTTTGAGTGATTAAACGACATTGGTCCCACGGTAATCAAATGATTACCATGCCCAGGAAATCCCTGCGCACTGGCTACACAATCGTGATTAATGAAGGAACGATTCAGAAAATTTTCCAACAGTCAAATAGAGGACACGTATTGGTTAGACATCGGTGAATCAATAGCTGGCAAGCCATAACCATAAATTCGCCTTGAAAAACAATGACCATGACTGTCGAGTTGTCTAGATCACCACGCTAGTCAGATAACTGTCAGAAAGGGTAAGGAGGGGCATTAACACAGACAACGATTTTATTTTTTTCCAGCACACAGGAAGGAAGGGCATTAACGTAGACCGAGGTTTTACTTTCCAACATGCAGTCCACCACGGCCTCCCAGATTCGGCCAGCTATCCCTAGTGTGCGGGCAGCCAGGAGTTGGGGTACGCGCTTACCCAAGACAAGGTGACTGCCAACCCTAACGTCGTCCACGATGGGAACTATGCGAGTCTAATACAGGGAAGCCCTGGACAGTAAACAACCATAGAGATCTCCAGAAGGTAACCGAACTCCCTAAAGGCCCAACAAATTCAAGAAGGGAACGGATCCAAGTACATTACAATGAGCGGTAGAATAAAAACGAAATGACAGTATTATCACAAAAACAATTATCCACCAAACGAGATATAAATGAAATGTAGAATTTTTTTTTTGTACTTATAGTGGTTTAATTTAAAAGGAGGGTTTTTCTGTTCTGAAGAAGTTTCCGTCAACAAATCTCTCGTCTCCTTTGCAACCTTGGGTAACTTAAAAATCTTAACTGTCACACCCAATTATTTCACCTTGCACAAGATTATTCAATACTCGCTTGGAAAAAGGAAACACCCTGGTGTAATTGGCGGATTCAAGGTCGAATCCTTTATGACAACCAAGGTGGATTAGGGCTATATCGAATGATGGAATAGGGTTTCCACAAGACAAATCTCCTGGACAGTGGGTTAAGGTTTTCACAGGTTGCATCTGCGGAAACACCTGTGCGTGAAGTTAATAAACGAAAAAAGAAATCTACAATACGAAATGCCCTCCGTAAATGAGGAATACGCCCACTCTCAAAAGACAATTCCCGAATCCTAAATGATAAAAGTTTACACAGACTCACCAATAGATAAAAAGTACCCTGCCCAGAACGGTGAATAAAAATTTGACACAGTCCCGGATACGAACAATAAATAATTTATTTACACAGTCTAGATTTGCATATATTTTATTTACATAGTCGTAGATTAAAATTTACGCCATCCAGCATGATAATATAACCATTACGCAGACCAGAACAAGGAAAATAAAATAAAACATTAACACAATCCGGAATGTAAACAAATACTATTTTACACAATCATAGAATGAATTTTAYGCCATCCAGAATGATAATATAAACATTACGGAGACCAGAACAATGAAAATAGAATAAAACCTTAATATGGTCCAAAATGTAAACAAATACKATTTTACACAGTCATAGAATAAATTTTACGCCATCCAGAATGAGAATAAAAACATTTTGCATACCAGAGTAATGAAAATAAAATAAAAACATTAACACAGTCCAGAAACGTAACAATAACTATTTCACACAGTCATAGAGTCCCAATTATCCAACCGACCAACAACAGCCGCTTACGAAAAATTAATCTATAACCATAACAAGGTTTTAATCACTGAGGAACAGAAATAAAACCATCATTATATCCAAATACAACCCATATTATGATACCAACATAAGCCATAATGCATCCTATTCTACTAAAGTACAACAACCATACCGTTGCCTTATAGCTCACTGCGATGACGTCCGCGCTTCGTGCCTCTCTTGCCCCGTGCCACTCCCGCTTGCCGACCGTAGCGACTACACCGGTACCTCCCAGCCAAACGCTAGGGGTACTCTGCTTCCCCCTTAGCCCCTTGATCCACAATCCAGATAGTACCTATCTTCCCAGCTCGCCTCCAAGGCTGAGCTACCACTCCAGTCAGTTGGGAAAATCCCCAACCCCTCACAAGCAATCAGTCCAGTTTGAAATTTGGGCAGCATAACAATACCTCATAGCAGATCCCCTTCTTTTCCTCCATCCCCTTTCTTTTCTTCCTCTTTTTGACCTAATCACATTAGGTTTTTTTTCATCAAAAACCCTAAATCATATTTCTTTTAAGTTCCCCCCCCTATTTTTTTTTATTTTTTTTAGAAAACTCAATAAGGTAAATGCGCTAAGCATCTTTTCGTTATATTTTTTAAATTCATATATATATATTTTAAACTCCCATTAGTTAATAATTAATGTCTTATTTTCAAATTTACAACCACCTATTTGAATTAATTTCTTAATCTTTTTATTTTACCCTACACACTTTATGAAGACTCACATTAGCTTAAGTGGGTTTTTTTTTGTTTAATTTTATTATTAGCACTTGTATTGTTAATGCTTACCTAGTAGGAAATGAAATTCTAATGTTATTTGAATGGCAGAGCTATTGTGAGCTAGAATATAATGGCATTGTTATTAGGAGATGGTTAAGTTTTGATTATTATGTTAGGGAGAAGTAGTAGTACCTTCACTAAAAAGATAAATAATCAAGCTTATTACTGGGAATGAGGAAAGGCCTTATGTACACAATTAAGGAAGGAATTACTTTATGAATTCAATTAACGGAGGAATTGTTTTATGTATTTAATTAAGGAAGAAAACTTCTTGGATTAGGTGGAGGTTGCAAATCATAGGGGTAATGAATATTTAATGTATAGTCTTGAATTATGTTCTTTTTTTACAAAGGGCTCAAATTCTGAACTGGCGACGCCTGGTTAGGGGAATTTGTTTAAGGATTTATTCAGGTGTTGATGACTTAGGGTTATTTAGGCTGACTCCTTCATCCACATTATTGTGACGTGCCCTTCAAGATGCACCACGTGCTCCAAGGGGTCCACTCGCCTCTTGAGTTTATTTTGTGCGATGTGCCCTTCAGGATGCACCACGTGCTCCAAGGGTGCCACTCGCCAACTGAGTTTCTTTTGTGCGATGTGCCCTTTAGGATGCACCACGTGCTCCAAGGGTGCCACTCGCCAACTGAAATGATTGGTAGACATCTATAACCCCTGGAGTCAACACTCCTCCAGAAGAACTTGTGGGAGACTAAGGGTTCTAAGGAATAAATCCCCCACCTTATTGCACGCCCTTTAGAATCATCGTGAGCAACTATCGCAGTTTTCCCTCACGGCATCGTGGATCGTCTCAAACTAGGTAATCGTTAACCTACAGTTCAAGCCACGGCGGGAGTGCCAGTAGGCTGTGGCAGGGATGTTGTCCACCCCTCTCCCTCAACCTCTATGGAATTGTGTGTGGCCCCTTTACTCCATATGTGAGTCTGGTCGGCAAGCTATCGTCAGCCTGCATGATCAACAATCATGTCAGAAATGTCAACATCAAATCATCAAATCAAATGAAACATCACAGTAAATATATCAACCCAAAAGCACACTCCCTGACTCAGTCCGGAGTCCAAGGGGGTTCTACCGATGCCTCTGCATCCTCAAGGTCAAAAACCCTGCACACTCAATAAAACTAATTCAATAGCACCTATCTACATCAAATAGTAACACATCATGTCGTCTGTCAATCGCATCATAATCAAGTAATAATGGTCTAACATCATAAAAGTCCAGATCACTTGTGAGCAAGTTTCCTCAAATAATAATTTTTCTCCGTGCACCAGAGCGGGATGTTACAAATATATACAAAGGGACATTAATCCCTTCTCATAGCACCAGTTCATGAAAGAACATTTTTTGAACTTCCTAGTGCATTGAATTATGATTATATTTTGAGAAGTGTTGGTTGGTATTTAATAATGAAGATGATAATGACACTCATACTATATATATTTTAATGTTATTCAAGGAATGGGTAATAACCCGTCTTGGTGTTACTCAAATGACATTTTTTTCTTTAAAATTAAAACACAACAATTTAACCTAAGCCAATTCAAACAAAATATAAACTCAACAAATGCATAAGATAAGGAAGGTATACCAATTGTTGGGACAAGATCTTCGGGATTAGTTTTGGGAACTGCCAAGGAGAAAATTGCGCGAACAAAGTGACAAGTCATCCAGGGATCAACGAGTGCAAAAGAAGGAAAGAGAGTTGGCGCTTTTTCGGATGCATGGATCAACACATACAAAACAAGGAACACCACTGGAAATCGTTAGGAATTTTGGGTTCATCCATATAGTATAAGACCCATTGTAATTGTATAGATATGTAAAGTTTTTGGGATAAAGGGACAATGACATAGAGATAGAGGGATATGGATATAGATAATTAGTAGGTGAATATGAGAATGACAAGGTCATTTTATATGTGTTGGGATGTTGGGTATGTCTTAGACATGATGTATGAGCGCAATGTGCACCTTTTGTAATGGATTTTCTTAATAATATAATAAGAAGCCAGTCATTGTGGACATATACCATCATGGGTGAACCACGTTAATCATGGTGTCGATGTGTTATGGTGTGTTTGGTGTTTTTTTTATTGTGCTCATGATATAAGGAATCATGAACAAATTCAAAGTAGAATGGTTATAAGGACTGCCTCACATCCCTTCATCAATGCGGAAATTTGCTTTCTACAGTTTCCATAGATACCTCAGATGAGACTTCCCCTACCTGTCAGTCATGTCGAAAGGGACGATATCTGAGGTTTTTGTTGGAAAATTCACATTGAACCCTCGGTATTCCCACTATGCACCAACACCAATATATCACAATGCATACAACAATTTAATTAATATAAAAATTTAAACATGATGAAAAATACTCATACTCCTTAGCTCATTGAACTCTAAGTGTTGAACCAAATAGTGTTGTAGAATATCATGATTCAATCATCAATCAAAGGGGGGAATCATACTCGAGGATTGATTTTTCATTGGTCCAATGCAACTACCTTCATAGGTATTTCCCCATAACAGGGCTAGATCTTAGCGAGGTGAGAAAATATATGACACAAATTACCTCTCTGCAACACCCCCCAAAACCCTCAAGGTATGGTGTGTAGGGGCCTTACTACCACCCTTTACCCTAGCGATCACAACCACACTCAATAGTGGCACCCCTTTGCAAGGATCTTACTACTATCGTTTCCCTTGGTGCACATAGGCACACTTGACAGTGGCATCCCAAGGGCCCAAGAAAAATAGTACAAGTATATAGGCACAAACTAAGCCTTACTACTCCATTAATGGCCAATACACTCCTATATTCTTAGTCCACTTAGAAAAGGTTATGAAAACCATAAATTTCTCTACATTTTACATAATTCAAATGACCCACTTCACATAAGTAGTTTTCATATAATGAAAACTACTTTGAAAAATGTTCTATAAAAAGTTAAGTTATGCATACATTTTTCAAAAGAAGTGAAGTTATATATATATGACGGTGGTTAATCTTCAACGATTAAATTTGGTTTATCAATTCATGTAAAGATTGTTTAGTTTGTTTTATAATTTTATTGATGTGGAGATTGAATTATTTTGTTTGTTTTGTAATTTTATTTATGAAAAAATATTTAATTTGTTTTATACTTTTTTAGATTGATTTATTTAGTTTTTTTTTGTTTATAAATTTATTTATCATAATTATGTTGATGTCTAAATTATATTAAAATAAATATTTATTTTTTTTGTTTTTAACTATAACAGGTATGGGATTTATTTATCTGAATTGAAAATGGGTCTTATTCGAAGCAACCCCTAATACAATACAGTTTACTAACTGCTTCTGCTTCTTTTTTTCAGCCTTCTCAGTGTGTTTGAACAAATATTTCATTGTTTACAATTAGCAGTCCTATCATGAGTGTGTTGCCTTTGTTCGCCATATGGTCAGCTTCAATGTTTGACTTTATAAGAATGTGATAAAACTTGCACGAGTTGAAGTCTTGAAGAACTCTCTTTAATCTGTCCAAGGTTTTGTTTAGGCTGGCATTGTTGAACCGTGTCTCCTTGTTTAAGTTTTTTATTATTATCTCTGAGTCTTCAAATACTTGAAGGTCTTTGACTCCTTTTTCTCTGGCGATGTGGCAAGCTTTAATGAGCCCTAGCATCTCGGCTTGATTGTTGGTTTTATGACCTAGACCCTAGTGGAAACAGTCTTTTGAAGACCCCTCTGGGGATTAGATGACCCCCCCAGCACCAGCGACACCGGGATTTCCTTTAGACGCCCCGTCAAAGAAAATTGTGGATAATTTTTTAGACCGCCACCAAGACTGGAAAGTGTCGTCATCATCTCTTATGCGTCAATCCGGTGTGCCAGATTGGGGGGAGGGTGGAAGCTTACCTAGATAAGGCACAAGAGGGCCTAGCCACCTCTTTTCCTTGGGAAATAAAGAAGGATCATCTTTAAAATAATGTTGTTGGGCCGCTTCCAGGAGGAAGGATTTAGCTTTTGCAGCCACTTGCATCGGGGAGTGTCGTAACTCTTTGAAAATCAGCTGGCTACGTGCCAACCAAAGCTGCCAACAAACATACTTGGGAATCGCTGTCCAGATTTTGCGCCAAAAGGCTTTTGAGGGGATTCGTTTAGGATAGATGAGACTCCAAGAGGCAAAGAGCTCTGCAACAAAATTCTGAGGTTGAAGTGATATTTGAAGGTCCTGTAGGATGTATCCCCAGACCTCTTTAGTAAAGCTGCATTCCATGAATAAGTGTTGGGTTGTTTCAGAGTTATTGTTGCATAACACACATCTGTGAGGCCCCACTATGTTCCTTTTCTCCAGGTTATCTCTCGTTAGAAGTTTGTTGTGCACCAGGGTCTAGAAGAAGAAGTTCACTTTTGGTACAGTTAGCGGTTCCCAGACACTTTTCCAGAATGTCGGAGTTTGACTGTTGTTTCTTGAAGCCTGCAAGTTTCTATATCCTTTTGTTGTGGTGTATACGCATATTTGGCCCCAGCCCCATCTATCTTTCATAGTTCTGTTGACGAGGGTGGCATCCTCCAACAAATCTTCAAGAGTGGATAGTTGCAGTGATAACCGGGCTGGGACTCCATGGAAATCCCATCCTGCCCAGTCTCCATGCTCGTCCCACTTCAAGAGGTCATATAATCTATTGACTCCTGCTCTCTACAACCAGTCTCTGAGATCTATTATATCCATGCTTTCAGCCAATGGTTCCTTTCCCATAATACGGTCAAGCCATAGATGCGTGCATTTTCCATTGCCAGGCGATCTGTAGAGCGAATTTTTAAAGAATTTGTTGCTTTTGCAACACAATTTCCACACCTGCGTACAATTGACTGTGCTGTCATTTTGGAGGTTGCTGAGAGTTTTGTTGGGTCTGTATTTTGTATTCAGGGTGTCGCTGACCAGGTGCGTGGGCTCATGGATTAGTTTCCACAAAATCTTCCCTCCCAGTGCTAAGTTTACAAGTGCGGGATCTCTGATTTGTAGCCCGCCCTCTGTCATGGATTTTTTAACTACATCCCAGCACACCAAATGCATTTTATTTTCATTGCCCTTCCCTCCTTGCCACAGGAAATCTCTAAGGAGTTTGGAGATCTACTCCATCACGTTTCCTAGTGCTAGGAGAAATGTCGCCTGGTAGATTGGAAGCGCGGACAGCAGGGATTTAATTAAGATTACTTTGCCTCCCTTAGTCAACCAGTAACCTCCCCATGCTGAAATTTTTGATTTGATTTTGGAGATGACATCGCTCCAAAGCGATCTTTTGTTAATGCCAGAGATTATGGGAAGGACAAGATACTTAAACCTGTCCCATTTTGTATGTCCTTTGAACCCGAGGAGAGTGGTGATGCCTGTGAGTTCATGCTGAATTATATTCCAGCTAAAGACTTCTCTTTTTCTCTCGTTCATTAGGGCTCCCAAAACTCTGCAATAATTTCTGAGGACTATGTCAAAAGCTTTGGCAATTCTGATGGAGGCTCCCCCAAGGAGAAGGGAATTGTCGGCGAAGAGTGCATGATTCAGAGGTTCTGTTCCAGTGGTCGGTTTGAGACCCGAAATGTTACCAACTAATCTTTCGGTAGTGCGTTTTCGACTAAGGGAATCAGCCATTAAGATGTACAGGAAAGGGGAGAGAGGGAATCCCTGCCTTATTCCTCTTTGAGCTTGGAAAAAATTGGTTGGGCAGACATTGACTAGTGGGGCAATCCATGGACTGTCAATGTAGGCTTTAATTAGCTGAACAAAATGAGGAGAGAAGCCAAAGTTGAGAAGAACTTTGCAAAGGAATGAGCGATTGACTCTGTCAAACACATTCACCATGTCTAATTTTATCAACATTCCTTTCTCTTTTCACTGTTTACTTGAATGTATTGTCTCCTGGACTTGGATTACATTGTCCAGAATGTGCCTACCTTCCACAAAACCACCTTAATTGTTGGAGACCAATCTTTTTAGCAATGGCTTGATCCTATTTGCTAGGAGTTTTTCCAGAATCTTATAGGAGGCGTTACACAGTAATATGGGCCTGAACCTTGTAAATGAATCGGGGATGAAGTCTTTGGGGATTAAAGCCAGGTAAGTGGAGTTAGTTCCTCCCCCTACCTTGGCTTTTTTCATAAACCCACTTATCATTTTCTGGAGATCTTCCTTGATAATATGCCAACAAGTTTTGTAGAAATGGATTGTAAATCCATCA
>ML848755.1:20019-36904 GCA_009831015.1 Picea engelmannii
CAATCAATTACTTGGCATCAACCAATGACATCAATCAAACCAAACCATTTACATCAATGATATATGATCCAACAATCTCCCAAGTAATCAAACCATTGGCATCAATGACAAACCATTGGCATCAATGACAACATGATCCAACACACGTGACACGCGTCCCCTCTCATATGGACGGCCCAGATTTGTGTCAGGGTTTTCAAGGTGGACTTACCCGATCTCCTGTCCATAGGAATGTCGATATCCCGACTCCCGACACCTTGATGTCCGCCACACGTCTCCACAAATGGACAACTCTGATCCTTCCCTAGACTTTTACCATGAAAATTCCTGATCTTCTGCTCTCGTGACTCCCGATTTCCCGAACCCCGATGCCTCGATATTCCGATGCTTCTCGGGGTTCTTACTCTGCTCACGAGGGTTTGAACCCTATGAAACTCCTGTCAGATCGAATGGCTGAAGGGTAACTGATCAACGATCCAATGACTCACAACCCCTGGAGCTTGAACTCCGAACACGGCCATAACCTCCTTGCTTCTTTGGAAGATCCAATGGCTGGTGGGATTTTGCAAATATTCTCCACAAGATCCTAATCATCAATCTCTTCCTCTTTGATGTTTTCTATGGGGTGAACCCAGTATTCCTCTGTGAAAACTGGTCCTCCTGCACGTAACTTTGCAGCGCCTATTTAAACACTCCCACGGCACAGACTCCCTGTGCTTCTCTTCGATGAGCTTGGAAGCCTTGTCCTTCCTGAGCTTCACACAATTCTGAGTCTCCATGAAGACTCTTGCGCGCACCCCTTGCGACAATCCTTAAACACTCCCAAGTGTTGAATTCTCTCGACTCTGCGCACACCTGCAGCAGCAGTCCTTCAATGCTTCGCTCAGATTCACAACTGAGACTTTCCTTAGCACGCGCACTCCTTGCATGGCTTCTATAACCCAATTTCACTTCTGGGTGAACGAGAACAAGAGTTAAACTATCTGAGCCTTCTGTCAACGCACTTCTTGCGGACGACTTCAACTGCACTCCTTGCAGGAATCTTTGCTCAGATAGAGAAACAATTGAAACTTATTTCTTCTACTTCCTTTCAGACTTCACTTAGAACATGAAATCATATACACAACATATCAAAGAAAATGTATAACAGGAAGCAAACATTCATGATCATATCAATTAACACACATACACAGAGAACAACACAATGCCATGAACTTGAATCAACTTCCTCTATTCATCCAAATAACTGTACATGGGTGTTTCTACACAACTCTCTGCTTCTCTTCTATGCTCCAATGCTTCTAACTCTGTTATAATGCACAATGAGGGTGTCTATATCCCGTTTCCCTCTTACGCTCTCAAACAGTCTAATCTAGAATTAAATTTCTATCTACCTGCATTAACTACTATAAATGCCTCCATCTACTTCAGACGAGAGCGGAGCGCTCAAGGTCTACTTACATTATACCAAGGTGCCTTCATTAAATGATCTCATTTATATTTGGTGCATCAACTTCAAGGGAAAATAAAAAATTTGGCTGGGTTTGTCCAGCTGTCCTTTATTTTCCGCGCTGGCTCATTTGATGTTGGTGATGCTCCTACATCACTCGAGCTTGGCCTGAGCTACTTCAACCTGCTACTTGTGACAACCTCTTTCTCAGTGAACTCCTGGATCATTACGTCGTTAATTAGTCCTTCCATGCGTTGTTCTACGGTGATGACAACCTCTTCAAGCTCGGCTGCCTGGATCTCAACTTTAGTGAATAGGTGGCATGCTTTCTCTTGTAGTGGTTGAAGTAGTTGAGAGACTTCCATCACTTTACTTTGCAGCATGTGTACCTATTATTGGGCGATGCATTTTTCTAGAAATCACTTCATTCTTTTAACTGGGGTCAAGGCCTTCAGCTGCGCCTGTAGCATATCTGCATGTTTCTTTGCTTCTTGGAGCTATTCTTATAATGTCTGCAATTCTGGGTTCTCTATGAGGTTTTCATAAGTCTGGGTGCTTCTAGCACTCAACTGCTTACATTCCAAAGCCAAGGTTTTTAATATGTCAATTGTGCTGCGGGAAATTGCCTCCCTTAGGTCTCTTACTTCTTGTGGAGTCTCGGGCATGGTACAAAGTTCCAGATCTGTGATGCACTGCTGAAGTTGTTGGATTACTTATTCAAGGTGTGCCACCTATTGTGGGACACGTTCTTCCATTTTCACTTCAATGACTGTCACAGAGTGAAGTGCTCTATGAAATCTTTCCTGTACTTCAAGTTGCTCTGCTAGCAACTGGTCCTTGCTTTGCTATAACTGTGTTTTTTCCTTCTCCCACTTTGCTTCCAGGGTAATATTTTCCTATTCTGCCTTCCTCTGTTATACTCTATGTGTGCTCTGTACTTGTGCCAAAGCCCAAGTGGCTTGCTTTGTGTCTTCTTGAGCTCATCTAAGGCATGCTTCAACTTTCTCAACGATCTGGCGTAATTGGGTGGGCTCATCAGTTGTTCCTGTTGTTTCAATTGTCAAGGGCATCATAGAAACTTCTCTACTGGACTGGAGTGCCTGTTGCACTTCTTGAAGTTCACCCTTGATCCAGCTGAATACCTCCTCCTGCTTCACTTCTTGCTTTTCTGCAATCTCTAGTGAGGCATCATTCAGCGCAACGATCAAGAAGTCGAAGTCGTCCTGTGTGAGGGTAGCCTTAAACATAGTCTAGGTGGCCTTAGCTTTATTTTGGGATGAGGGGTTTGGTGGGGTAATCTTCCTTTTCTTGGAGGGATCCACCTCCTCTCCAGGTGGAGTAACCTTTCCTTTGTTTTTCTCAACTTCTGTGCCACCTAGTTCTTCACCATCACCTCCCTTCATAGGTGAGATCGAAGTAGTCTTCGTGGATGTGCTATGGAAATATTGAACTTCCACATCCTTCTTAGTCTTGCGTGGTCTAGGTGTATCCAACATAGCTTCAGGGCTATCCATGTTGGACATCTCTACGGGGTTTGCTGTAACAAGGAGGTCCGCCGACCATTCCTTCATAATCTTCTCCAAGTATTCTTCTGTCAACTTATAGTATGACTGGAGTTGTTGTTTGTGCTCATCAGCAGGCACTATGATATAGGTGAAGTGGAGGCCTGCACTAAATTTGATCAAAGTTCTAAACCTATGAAGTATGTTTGGTGTGAGGCGTGGTGTAGACTAGATTGCATTCTTCGATTGATTGTAATAAGCGTGGAAGACAGAATTGGACTACCACTACTTGTTCATGTTGCTGGAGTACCACAGCATACAAAAATTCATGGCCAGTGGTTCGAAGGGTTCGATCTCCAGAAAGTGGCACCTTCTGTTAGCTCCCAAGTGATGAAAGCGATGAGTATGAGCAACCAACTAAAGTGGAACTCATACCCTTGGTCTTGTGCTTGTTTGCAGTCAAGCTCTAGCTGATTTACAAGGTACTTTGCCCAGTTCATTTGTAGTTCCTCCGTGCACTTCCCTATGAGTTCAACTACAAATCCATTCACCTGTGTGGGTCTGTTTTTGCAGACTAACTTCCCTGTGATCAGCTGGCAACCGAGGCGCATTGTTTCATTCTCAATGGAGTCTACCTTGTAACCTCACATGCCCTTCTCTAGATCGCCATATGTGTAATTTATTCGTTGGGCGAGAGTGCAATCTGAGGTCTTTCCAGGATAAAACTCATGCAGGTCAGGGCCCTGCATCCTTAGCCCTATGATCTGATTGATCAGAATTGGATCCATAGTGATGCATTGGTCCAACCATAAGTATCCTCTGTGGTAGTAGGACAACAACAATCTGACGCATGCATTCACTTCCTAATGCCTCCCGAAATGAGGAATCTTCATTACATTTAGGAGGGTTGACTGCACGATGTTATGGGTCCATTGTTGAGGGACAATCTTTGGGTTCCTCCCTTTTGTGATAGTTAAGTACTTGTGCAGGGCTAGCATACTGTAAACCTTGTGATATCCAAGGTTAAAATCACTAAATTTCAGCATTGTGAGATTATCCTGGTCAACACAAACTGTGCACACCCCTTTCAGGAGGTACACAGTGACCACAACATAGTCTAAGTCTCTGGGTACAATGTCTCGATTCACTGTGCCGCTTAGTAGTGGGATATATTTAGGTAAGATACTTGGGATCATCTTCACAGTGGTGAAGTTGTTTCCGAGATTAGATCATCTTTTCAAAGGCAGTCGGGATGGTCCTGCTTGAGAAGTGGAGGGGGAAGATGTTAATGCTCCTAAGGATGGTGCCTGTACACTTGTAGACATTCCTCGATCTGACATGACTCTCTCAGTCATTAAGTCAATTAGAACTTCTTCAACGATTTTCTCAGTAGCGTTGAGCTCATCTGACATACAAGCTTGGGTCAGCTAGCTCGAGTGTGAAAGGAATTTAGAGACTACAGTGAATAGTATGGGAACAAGGTAATGATCTCAAGGTGAGTTAATATTAGGTTTCGTGCTCAAATTCTCACTTAGAAAAAAGTATTCTCGGTGCGTGGTGTGATGGACTAAGTAGGGAAACTTAGTAACATTTTTTTGGCAATAGTTATGATCCTTCATTAACTCTTGTTCAACCCATTATGGCGTGTTTCAATGGTTGGATGATGTCCCATTATTTCTTTTTTGTCCGTTCTAAGCGGAAGTTGAACCGATATATCGGCCCCAACGGCTATATTGCTTCATCATGGCGAAGTACTCTATGTCATTGTTTTGATATCTCGGCGAAGTTCCAATTCTGCAATTTTTTTGTTTGTGAAGTATCCTCTAGAACCTCTTGTAACCTTACAGTATTAGCCCTTTTCTTTCTTAACTTTCTAGCCTTCTTCCTAGTGAGCTTTGTCTCAGTAATGCTTTCTCCATTGTGATTCTTATCTTCTGTGGTCTTAGTTACTTCGCGTTGTTGAAAGTCTTTCCTAGGGTTCCTGAATAATACTTCTTCTGTATCAAAAATATGTAACTCAATCTTCTGCGGATTCTCTAGTGTTCTCTTAGCCTCGACATCAAAGTTACTAGTATTAAATATCTACGATATTCTCTTATGTTCTTCAATCAAGTGTGCAATCCTTCTGGTCATAAAGTCTTTTAACTCTTGCTTCTTTTGTTCCAAAACTTCTTCTTCCTCTTTTCGTCTGGCTTGTTCTCTATCAATCCAAGGTTTTCCTATGAGCATGGTAAATTGGGCGTTGTCTTCAAAAAATTTAATAATCTCAAATTCTTCCTCTGTCAAAGTTCCATTGACAGTCATAGGTATCCGGGCGAGCCTTCCACATAGGTTTACTAACTTTCCTCTGAATAAACTTGTCCCTCCTAGGGAAGGGATCATGGTAGGCTTTCCTATAGCTTCCCAAGTTCTTTCTGGCATAATGTTCACCTGTGTTTCTTCATCAAGAATACAGTCAATGTTGAATTCCCCTATTCTTTGTTCAACTTTCTCCTTTTCTTTGAAGATCTCTGATAGCCTAACACGTTGGTGATCATTCAAGGTGTCTTTCATCTGTAGCAATATCTTTTCTGATTCCTTCTGAGTTTCTACTATTTCTGGATATGCCTTAGGGTTTTCTTCATTCATATTCATTCTTTCAGGCTTATCAATCATTCTAGGGAAATCCAACACTTCATGGTCCAAAGATTTGCAATAGAGACAACTAGGTCTTCCACCAAGGCATTCCTTAGCAAGATGTCCCGGTCTTCTACAACTGTAATAGAGGATTAACCCTCTCTTTCATTTAAATGTTCCCCAACTTCTTTTGTACTACGCACCAGGATCATGGTAGCTAGCCTGCAAAAAAATATTTATAGGATCCTGCATCCACTTGTTAGTGCAAACATTCTTTCTATGCATAGGTATAACATATATATCATTATACTTATCAAATCTATTCATATCAAACTTTATTTCATCTATTAATGCCCTAGTTTTGAAGCTAGGATAGAATCTATGAAGCATACCTAGATCCATGCTTTAGAAACAAAAAAATTCACTTATCTTACTTCTACAGAGCACAAAGCTTTCAGATCTAAAAACTTTTGACTATTATTACCTTTATTAGAGAATAGAGCTTACATATCTTACCTCTTTTCTGCAGATCTGACTTCTTTCTTTCAAAAATTTCCACTTTTACTTTTCTTAGAGAACCGAGCGTTCATATCTTGCTTCTTTTCTTTGGATCTAATCTTATTCCTAGCACAAATCTTCACAGGTCGAGTAAAAATATGTGAACTAGGGCAACGGATCTATGCACGGAGCTTTCTTTTGCACAAAGTTTCTTCTTCCTTAGTTCCCAGTAATCATAGTTTCGGGTCCTGACAACAGAACCATTTGTTGGCACAGGGGCAAACCCAGGGTTCAACGCTCAAGGGCACATCAACAAAGCCCTAACTACCGACCCTTTCGGCAACACCTGCAAAGCAGATCAAGTCTCACCCGAGGTAGAGGCTGGGGTGGTTGCAAGACTCAGGTGTCTGCAACCTTAGCTGGGACACAGATCTATGATTATATCCTTCACAGAGCACTTAGCACCGTTCATTCATCACTATTCACCCTTATTGTACTTTGCATATAAAACAAAACGCCACAGTAATTGCTCAGATATAAGATATTTCAGTTCTTAGCAACAACAAAACATATTAGATCTTGTAGATCAGCACTAAGCATCCTGATACACATCAGATATACTATTCATATGCATCTAGTGAATCACAAAGCACAAGCAAATCTATCTAATCATGGCATATCATTTAGCAAGATAATGAAAACACAAGGAAGCAACAACACAAAGCATGACACACAGGTTTATGTGGTTCACCCCCACCCTGGGTCTACGTCCAAAAATTTTGCATCTTCTTTATTAGCTTTGGTCAATTTGATTATAGCACAAAGCTCAACTTGTACTCTGCATAGGACAGGGGATCTGCGCGCACCTCACCAGATCCTCCTTCCCTGAGTATATATATCATACAACCTTCTTACAATCCATGCACTCAACACTTACAACACTGACACTCAACTCTGCAAGCCTCTTACAATCATGCATAGAGTATTTACATTCGATCACACCGATCTAATTACTAGTACTAAGAAATCGACCCTTCTTAAATTGCCTAGCTACTTATTTATACTTTACAACATAGGCCTAAACATGGGTAAACCCATGGGCCAACATCCCTTTCCCATTAAATTAACCCAAAACCCTAAAAGGGCCCCAAAAGTGGGCTGAGATCCCATGATCTCTGCTTTGCCTAACGCTCCATCTTTGACAGGGTGTCGATGTCCAAAAATGGTCAAATATGACCAAGTGTTCCTCAAAACTTGGTCAAGGGCCAACATGAAGCTTACCTTTATATCTGTCGTTGGTTCCCTTGTTCAATATTCTAACAAAGTTGGCCACTTCTTCTTCATCATCTTCTGAGAAGTCACTACTGTTGCTATGTTCATTTTGCTTTCCCTTTTCCTTTGACCTTTTGGATGCTTTTAAAGTTGCTTCTTTTATATCTAGATTTTCCTGTTTATTTCTCATTTCATATGCTATGAAGATTTCATGTAGTTCGTCCATGTTTATTGAGTCTAGATCTGATCTTTCTTCTAGTGATGATATCTTAGGATCAAATCTCATAGGAAGAGATCTTAGTACCTTTTGAACAATTACAGATCTTCAATTTCTTCTCCCAATCCTATGATTGCATTCACTGTTTCATCGACTTGTAAGAATTAAGCTCCAATATTCTCATCTTTGTTCATATGTAGTTGTTCGAATTGACCTCTGTAAGTTTGAAGTTTTGCTGCCTTGACTTTTGAATCTCCTTCATAAATATTTTGAAGTTTGTCCCAAATCTCTTTAGTGGATTTACAATGTACAACTTTGGTATATACCGATTCACCAAGACCATTAAGAAGTTCATTTGTGGCTTTAGAATTATTTTGACTGAGTTTCATTTCTTTTTCACTTGTTGGCGAAATTGCTGGTTCTTTGTATCCATCTACTACTGATTTCCAAATTTCAATTCCATGTTCCTGTATATATGTTTTCATCCTTATGCTACATAATGCATACTTTTGTCCATCAGACTGTGGTATTCTATTTTTATACATGTTGTTGCTCTCCATGATCTACCTTTTAGTGGTTGAACTGATTTTTGAAGGAACCTGCTATGATACCAATTGGTGGATTACTGAGAGGGGGGGTGAATCCGTAATAGAGAAATTTAATCTTTTTTAACCATAAAATGAAAGTGTTATATCAATGTAGAATTATCATCCAATAGTTTGAGAGTAAATAAACAATGAACAAATGAGCAATCATACACATACAAAGTACACCAGTGTTTTTACATGGAAACCTAAAGAGGGAGAAAACCACAAAATTATTTTTCTTATATGTATTTAAGAATTACATTCATTGGAAGTAACAACTTCCTTTGTTTTCCAACTGCAACTGGAAGGAGGCTCCAACCCCCTAGTTTCTCAGGCTACCACCTGAGGGAAGTTCCAACTCCCCAATTCTCTGGCTACAACCAAAAGGAGGCTATAACCCCCTATGTTCTCTGACTACAAACGAAAGGTGGATACAACCACCTATCCTTTCCCCATCCAACCACCCTGTTATAGAAGTAGAATGATGGAACCACTATCACACTATCACTGTGACATATACTAATGTAAATTTGTACCAATCAACTTGCACCAAACAACCTGTAACAACCTGTACCAAACAACCTTTAATCAACTTGTACCATAAAAAAGTGAATCAAACATGCACCAAACTGTACCTCAACCTATACCATCAATGAGTGCATCAACCATGCACCAAATATGTACCAATCATGCATCAAATACACATAAGATATGACTCATCAAGATGTACCAACATTATCAACTATACACCTCATGTATGTGCCAACTCATCAACTACTTGTCGCAACCATGTACCCAACATGTACCTCAACCAAAAGCCCTCATCAATTTCATCATCCAAATCTTATTTGTAACTCTGTAATAGACATGGTGTAAATGATTACATACCTACAAACCCTCCTTAATTTTAACAAGAAGAGACTAGCATTTTCATCAAACTTTACTTTAGTCTCACATGACTAATTTTGGATTAGTCAACAACCCTAACTTGAAATAATCATAACTATGTACCCATAATGAATAAAGATCTGAAAATAGTACACAATATTCTTCGGTGTCTTTAATTCAATGCATCCAGGTTTCACTGCTTGGAACCTCTCAGAAAAATAGTCATAGCAAAGATGGCATACCTTGTTGAATTCTGGCTTATTCTAGAGAGAAAACTTGTATAGCGTGCCCCAGGCATAATATTTGTTGTATGAGTCTGAAAATGGTACACATGATACTAAATATTGTACTATAACCAATACATTTAGTCTTACTGAATTTGGATCTGTTATGAAGAAGTTATGATGTTTTTACCTGAAACACCTGTTTTAGACTAGTTTCAAGACTAGCCACAAACCCTATTGTCCACGGAGTGTAACTCCAAAAATACAATGACCCACAAGATGAAATGTTTATCAAAACTACTTGGAAATGTTTCCTCAACATACTCCATATGTTGTGGTCTGAATCATTTTAGAAAACAATCTATTGCAAAAATGGTGAGATGACCTCTAAATAATATACCTTAGAAAACATCATCAAAATAATTTATCCTCCCTTGAATTTCATCCTTATTTACTTCACCTTCCCTCTGAAATTATCCTTAGATATCCTTTGCTTACCTCAGTCACTTATAGGTATTCAATATGCTCAAGTGTAATTAAAATGAGAGACCCTTTCCTCTTATTTATACTTTTATGTAGCTTCCTCAAGGGGTTACCTTCTAACCATCTCAAACCACTTTCCTTATTTTAGGGCTAACCCACTTCTAACCACTTGTCCACTTAGTAATTTCTCCATTAACTTTATTATTTAAATAATTTCTTTTGTATCCACTCTGACTTATAGTACACTCATCACTTCACTTTATTATTTAAATAATTTCTTCTTTGCAACCACTTTGACTACTTTGACATTTTGAGGCTTCTAGATGACTCATGAGGGTTATCCAACTTCACATGGACATAACTCTCTAACCGTGAGGAGTTATGTGATGTTCCACATACCACCGAAAATGGAATACATGTACTATCCATATAGAATAGTCTTACCTTCAAATATATTAAAACACATACCAGTATACATAAAAAATTTGGGTCCATTACCCAAACCTGTGTCCTATCGAAATTCTCTATCGGACTTTCTTCAAGGGTTGACATCAATGACAACCAAACCAAATAATAAACAGATTCATGAGATTTGTTACTATCAAATTGTGTTTTCTCTATTTTATAGTTTACATTTTTATCTTGCTTGAATGAATTTAATACATTGAGGATCAATGGATGTTCATGGGTATGAGATTCATGAGCTGCAAAGGATTTGCAGTGATTGCATTCTTTCAAGATTTATGTTCAAGTATTCTTTTTATTAATTTTGTAAAGAGGATCATTGCTTGATGAATATTTCTTCTTAGTGTTATCTACTTCATTCTTCTGTTCTTCATTATATAGCCCTTTTTTCTGGTAGGCAACTTGATTTCCTTTGATCTGCAAAATGTTATGACTCCATGCCCAATGGAATGTCCCTGTAGACAGTCTGCAACTCTCTTTCTTACTCTTTCTTTCTAATCCACCAACCATAAAATTGATTTAATTATTCAAATTTTGATGGGTATTAGGCTTACACCTACTACAATCTAGGTGTGACTTCTAGTGCTAACATTTTTGGCGTCATTGCCGAGGACAAAGTTGAATATTTTCCTTGGGAGAACGAAAAATCTTAGATCCAGTCTTTGATGGTGAAAAAAGGTTGTTGACACAGTACATACTACATCATTCACCTGGTGACTCCATGAAGGATAGATCCAATGGAGACTCCACAATTTCATAATTTCAAAGGCATTTGTTGTTGTTTTGGCTCGAAGGATTGCACCTCTTAACTTTATTGCAGTCCCTAGTTTCCCACATCCAGTACCTCATATATCAAAATGGGGATATTTCTACCTGTATTCAGAGAAAGGAAAGAGGATAATCCTGCACAACACCTCATTATGTTTCATCACTGTATGGATCATTTAGATATACATCATGAGGATGTGCTCATGAAAATGTTCATGTATTCACTAGAAGGAGATGCTCGAGGATGGTATAGATCTCTTCCTCCCTTGATTATTTCATCATTACAAGAATTTCATACTATGTTTCATCATAATTTCAAAATATTTTATCCATACGATCTTCTTTTTGAAAAATGTTGTAAAGAATTTGAATTCTACATCCAACATTCATTTAGTAATTCTTCTGATTATAAGGATGGAGTGGAAAAAATATTGAGAATGTAGAGGAGGAATCATCCCCATGTAAAACCTTCTCTAGTTATTTCGTTTAGAAAGAAGATTCTATTGATTGCTTTAATGATAAGGATATTGGTGATAGCAATATTGTAGACACATTTGTCCTTAACCCGAATGTCTCTAGTAGTTTTGAGACTGCTCCAGATTTTCATGAAGATCAAGTTGTTTCTTTTAAGTATTCATATACAAAAGAACTAATGTACACATCAAGATATGATAGCTATGAAAATGATGCTTGTCATGAAGAAATAGTTGCATAAGAATATTTTCCTCGGGTCTTTCAAGAGGTTTCCTATGATGTCTTTTCACCTGTGATTAAAGAGAATGATGATAAACATGTCCCTAAGCTTGCATGTGTTCAAATTTTACCTGCTTATAATAAATTTGAAAATATACTTACTCCTGTAAAAGATCATGAAGACAAGCTTCATTTTCATCCTTCACTTGAAATATTTAACAACAGTGGAAATATATTGCAACAGTATTTTGTTTTTTTAGAATAGGAGAGATCATAATGTTACTCACATAGTAGACTCAATACAGTGACAACCTTGTCCTTTGGATCAGCCCAATTTTTTCTTTCATGATTTTCATGATGCCATAGCTGATTGGATGGAGTCTCTGTTTTCAAAAGCTTCACACACTGACAATTTGGGCATGGTTTTTCTTTGTTGCTATGAGTATGAGTTGTCTAAGATTTCTTTGTTGGATACATTAAATTATTTTTATGTTTTTTCAATGAGATGAAAACATAAATCCATGCCAAGAAATCAGTTTCTTGATTGGCTATTTTGGAAATTTGTATATATATGAGAAAAGTGTTTTTTCAGTTGGTTAGTATAGGAATTGTAAATAAATAGTCTTGATGTTTCAAGAATTTCCCTTAGTTTACACAGTGTGTGAATGTTTTCATTTCCAATAAAGAGCAAAAGTATACTTCAAGTAGGAACAATTCACATTTTGTAGCTCAGATCGACTGTAGTGCATGATGGACAACTACAAGTTTCATATTTTCAAAATGGATAAGTCACATGAACTACAAGTTCTTGGCATATCGTAGGGAGCATGACATTCCCCAGTAGGAGCCAATGTTACCACCAATATTTGTTTTAGTGCCTCGCCAACATCCAACATCTCGAAGGTTTGGTTTCAAAAGGAATCTTTATCATTTCTTATCTTCATTTCAATTTGCAACTGTGCGCTTGATCTGAAAAGATATTTTAAAGACAATGGTTGAGTTTTAAAACATGATTTCATTAACCATTTAGGAATTTGATGAAAAAGGAAGAATTAATGATGAAACATGGCATCCATATAAAATATACATATCTAGAAATAAGCACAAGAATCAACAAACCATAATAGCAAAAGTCGATAACAGAGTTCGGCAATATTGCCTACGTCTCTGGGCCTTTTGTTTCATTGGGTGAGGCTTTCTTATTTCTATTCAAAGCTTAAAAAATAAATCATAAAAGTGTCAAATGGATTACAAACTAATATGGTTGTATTCTTCTAGATCTCAAGAACCCATCAAAATTGACGACACTAAAAACGGATGAACGAAGCTCCCACAAATGGCCCACAAAGTTGCTCTCCTCAATGGCTTCCCTACATAAAAATGGTTTTGCCTTTAGAATTCTTAAGCATTTTCTTGTGTTGAATCCCCCAAGGCTGCCAAGAACCTCTCGTTTATATAGGCTTGAAGTTGGCAACAAACTCCCAACTTCCCCCCAAGATCTGGCCTAAAAAAGGGTTCCAAATCCTCCAAAAATGGTCAAAATCCCCCAAAACTGGCTAAAATGACCATAAAAATAATATCATATAGTTTAAAATCCATTATTTGGCCAAAATAGGGCACAACCCCCCGATCCTCGGGCTCCTGGTCACATGCGCACTCCATGTGGCCTTGGGCTAGGCTGGTGCACTGGCACCCCTCCGATCATGGCTCCTGGTCATAAGGCTTGGCCCATGTGGCCACATCCTATACCTCCACATGCTCCCAACTGGATAGACCCCTGATCATTTATCCCTTGGTTACACGCCCTAGTTGGCAGGCTGGCTTGATCGACTGACATAGCCCCATATATCTATGCCAATGTTATAAACGGTGGGCATATGGTAGTGGTCACATGTTAAAGAGTTGAACTGAGGGCTTGGAGCTACACCATAAACAATCCTGTGCCAACTAAGAGGTAAGGTCATATAGTATATTTATATGGAGTGTATTGCGTCGGGGCTGGGGCTAGGCCCCAGCCCTTAACTCTGCCCAAACTTACAACCATTCAAATTTAAATATATGATTGTGCCCATGGTTTATAAGGAACACTGAGGGTAGGCTCGTAGCTCGACCTTGCCAAGTCACTCGCCCAGACTGGAGGTCACGGGTTCGACTTTGATCGAGTCCATAAACTTTTGCCCAATACATCCAACGGAGGGGTGCAATGTGGTAGCCTAAGACTGGTCCATGTGGAACCATACCATTATCCCACATAAATTCCATGTGTCATACTATGATTCGTCCAGCTATCAACTCTTTCCCAGTCAACTTGCCAGTCCAGTCAACATCCACATGTTGTACGAACCTTACCACGTCATCCCATGCCAACTCGACTGTACGGACGTACCACATGTCATAATATGACTGGTCCACACAACTTCCAACACATCACTTCCATGTCACCTATACGTTCGTACGGACTATACAGTTAGATGCCACATCAGCACTGTATGGACTACACAGTCAGCAAAATTTTGCTTGTTTGGAAAAACGAATAGACTGCGATATATTTCACATACGGTGTCTATTTGAGCCCATTCAAGTTGCATTGGATTAGTATTGATGAGGCCTATGCACACGTCTGTTTTGAAGAGATTCTAAGAACTTTGATTTTTATGCCTTTCTAGACCCATTTTGGCTCCTTGATCAGTGCTGCAAACTCAACTGGGCCCTACAAACTTCACTATGTGCTGCAAACTCAACTATGCACTGCAAACTCAACTGTGTGCTAGTACACAACAAAATCGTATTTTCATCATAAATTTTAAATGTCGATCTGGGTTCTTCTGAAATTGTTTTTGGAGGTGAATCATAATATCATTGACTTTCTAACCAAAAATCATTCTGACCCAGTTTGTCATTTGGGAGAAAAGTTGAAATCATCACCTACATGAAAGTTTGCAGGGAATCCTGAAATTGTGCTGCAAACTCTAACAATTTCATAAATCTGAGTTGTAGGAGGGTTGCCACCTGTATGAGGAGGTTCAAATGGGTTCTCATAGATTATTTAGACACCAAGGGACACTTGTATATGAGATTCAACTTCACTAAATCTTCATGCAATGAGCTGGCTAAAGTTGCATTTATTCTAAAAGACAGATTTCAGGAATCAAGGAATTAGTTGGATTTTTTGTTTGCCAAATATCTATATGGCGTAGAATCCAATGCATGGAGTAGGGCGTGACCTCCTAGATATATTATTAATGTAATTTTATATTTCATGAGTGAGAGGACTCCAAATAGGGTTTGGGAGAGAGTTATGGGAGAGATTGAGGTAGTTTAGCTGTGTATGTTGATTTGTAAGCCTGTTAGGCATATCAGAATGTAACATTTCTTCCATTAGAGATTCATGAGAGTTGTCACTATCAGATTGTGTTTTCTCTATTTTACATTTTACATTTGCATCTTTCTTGAATGAATTTAAGACTTTGAGGGTCAATGGATTTTCATGGGTACGATATTCATGAGTTGCAAAGGATTTGCAGTGATTGCCTTCTTTCATGATTTATGTTCAAGTATTTTTTTTATTCATTTTGCAAAGAGGATGTTGGCACAGGGGCAGACCGAGGGTTCATCTCTAACATCACACCAACAAGCCCTAAATACTGGTCCTTTCGGCAACACCTACGAATCAGATGCAGTCTCACCTGAAGTAGCAATAGGGTGTTGTAGGACATAGGTGTCTACAACCAAAGGAAATTCAAAGTGAATCCAATGTAACAACACATAACAACCTAGTTATTCTTTATCTCCTTTAAGCCTACTACATAAGATATATCTCATATTTAACACAATGATGAAATAAAAAAATAAAAGAAGGCAAAAGAAAACCACATCAATCACACAGAACAAAAAGATATACGTGGTTCACCCTCTCCCTAGGGATACATCCATAGAACCACGTTTCTTGATATTATGGGAAAACATACAGTTCTATCTGCGCTCTTAGCTTGCAGATCTCTCTCTCTTTATCTCTCTCTTTCATTCCCTGCCCTACGCACCTAGCTGTAGGGTTGATCTTCACACCCAACTGAAGATCTTACAACACCAAAGTGCCCTCACACATAACACTTCTCTCCCTTACAACAATAATCACTCGATATCACAACACAACTCTAGCCAGTAACGAACAATGACCCAACTTGAACAAACCTTTCTTCCCTCCTCTCGATCTTTATTTATACATTACAATGACTCTCAGACAACCTTAAGTTGAAACCTAGGTGTCAAAACCCTAAATACCAAAACCCTAGGTGTGTAAAACCCTAGGTCCACTTTAACTCACATTTTCTGGGATTCGCTAGCTTGTCTTTCCATCTTTCCCGTGAGGTGCTCCAAAGCATCCATTGGTGGTTTTTTCCGCTTGTCAAGTTTTCCATGATCTGTCCTCTTTGCTGATCTATCCTCCTTGATATTCTTGTCCAACAACTTGTTTTCCCTTACTTCACTCCTTCTTTTCTGCTTCTTTGACCACTTCAACCCAATCTCAGTCAATGTGCCTTCCATGTAGTTCGTAATTCAACTTTTCTTTTCCTTTGTCTTCGATTTCTTTCTTAATCCATACCCAAGGGCCAACAGGTCCCCAACACTCACCTATGACTCGTCCTGAGGCACTTTAGGTCTGAACCTTCTATTTTAATTCGACTTCAGATTGCGCAGAGCAGCCTGTGATTTTTTCTCTGTTCCTTCCCACTATGTGCAGACTATCTTTTCTGTGTCTGGTACCCAGTTTCAACTACACCTGGTACCTAGACCCTTCTTCTTCTTATTTTACTGAGAGATGTGAGGCAGTTCGTTTTCATAGTACAACTTCAACCAACTCCCATTCACCAAACCTTCCTTCCATTCTCCATCCAAAATATTCAACTGCGTAGCTCCTCCTTCTGTAACATAGGCAACCTCATATGGCCCAAGCCAATGTGTCCTGAACTTCCCTAGATGCTTCATGAACTTGTTTTCATATACCAATACTAGATCTCCTTGCTTAAAGGATTTCTTCTTAATGTGTCTGTCATGGTAAGCCTTCTCTCGTTCCTTCGGTACATGCTGATGGAATCCTACAATATATCTGTCTTCCTCTAGTTCTACCAACTGCGCAAGCCTGTTTTGAATAGTGCCAGTGTCATCCATATCTGTAAATGCTGAAATTATTCCATAGGTACTACTGCTTCTAGTCCATAAAC
>WSFP011359780.1:0-33453 GCA_009831015.1 Picea engelmannii
TGTGTGTGTGTGTGTGTGTGTGAATTCATTTTAATATTTTAATATGGGTGAACGAGATTTTTTTTAATTCTTCTATGTAAAAATATAGATTTTATCATATATAGATTTTATGAATTGCTAATAATGTAATCTCAAAATGTTAGATACATGTGTGATTATACTATATTTAATATTCTTAAATAATAATATTATTAAAATGCCTCTTGAAATTAATTGGGATTTAGTTTAGTGATAAAGTGTAGGTTAATTCTCGCTAGCTCAATTGGTTAAGGTGTGGGTTTCGTTTGCTAGGTGACCCGATTTCAATACTCTTAAGGTGAGTTTAGTTGGGAGGAGACACTCAAAAATCTATCCATGTTAAGGGTTGGTGCGACACAGGCCGGGTGCGATCCCAAGATGATTTTGACGGCTTAGATGCCCCTGGGTTGTGGTTTTTTAGCCAATGGTTAAAAATTCTTTCCCAAAAGGTTACGGGCACATTTATAACAAACAAACAAAAAAGGTTATGAAGTGTAGGATCATCTTAGAATGATGTTAGCTTCAAGGTTTCTCTCTATGCAATGAGGGTTTTACCTTGTTTGGTGCATTACATGCTAGGGTCTCACCCTAACCCTTTTAGTTATAGGTGTTTAGGTTGTTAGAATTTAGTTAATTAATGTATGATGGTCATCCTCTTTTAATGAATTCCACTAGGTAGTCGACATGCTGTTAATGAAGTTAAAGGGCCATCCTTATTGAATAAGACCCACTAAGTAGTTGTACTTAATATTGTAATGTGGCCTAGTCATTAAAGTAGGGGACACTAGTGATCAGGGTTTAGGATAGACATAAATTATTTATATAGGTAAAGAGATATGTAATATTTTGTCAAGGATTATCAATATATTGGAGCATTGCTCATTTGGAGGTTACCCCCTCGAAGGGGAATATGAACATTGCTTGCCTAATAATAAGCCACATATTTTTATTAGCTTGATTACATTAATATTAATAGATCTTAAGTAAAAAAAAATCCATGAGTGTTTATTCTCCTAAAAATTGACTCAGCTATGTATTCCAAAACATACGTAGAGTACCAAAATTCTCACATGGGTCTTCCATAAAAAATATCAAAAAATATACATCAATAAAGGGTTACTTATTCTACAAGTTCAGCACTCTTGTTTTGTTTCATTTACTTTATGTAGTTTGAATTTCCTTAGATATTTCTCTTAAGTCTGTATTTAAGCTATATAAATACATTACAAGTGGTATCAAAGCACTTTCCTATGCCAACACACACCCAAATTTATAAAAAAAAAACATTTCCGGCTAGAGATGTATTTCAACATCTATAAACACGTAGATCTACCATTAAATGGGTAAAACTATAGTTAGGAAGAATACACATAGGGAATACAAGTGGGGTCACCAGGTTGGATTCCCCTACACACCTCTTTTATATCTAGCGAGTAATATTCCATTAAATAAAATATGTTTACATATTCGTTCTTACATGTACCCTTGGGTATATTGGAAGCCCCCTATGCATACTTGAGACCATCCTTACAAAAACCTTTTATTAATTTGTTGTTATAGTACACTAAGCACAACACTCAACTAGATCACTCACACATACCTAGGAATCAGGTAGTATGGATAATATTAAATTTGATCCTCCTTAGTTAGTGTCATGAAAGACTGAATGGATATTATTCTTGGAAACCCCAAGGTATATTAGAGAGTTATATAACTTGGAATTTTCTTTCTCTTAGGATCCTATTGAAACTCCATAGCATAAGAAGTGATTCCTCCATAACTTGGAATATCCAAAATTTAAAATTTTTTCCAATACAAGCATGGTGTGGACCATTATTGGTGACCTATCTCAAAAGAATCCTCACATGAAGCTAATAATGTTGTTATAGTTCATTGGTAACCCTTTTTGTGTACCCACATGGTCCCATTACTACCACTAGAAATATGGCCATGGATAAATAATGACCCAACTAGAAGCCCAAATCTTTATAATCTCCCAACCAGTACAATCCATCCTTGACTAAAATGGGCAACTTCAAAACAACATGTACACATTCCAAACCAACATCACCAATCAGATGAAAGTTTGGAATGATAGTTTGAGTTATATGAAAAGTGGTGAATATTTTTTGTGTGGTATTTTTCACACCTAAACACCCTTTCAAAGACAATTAACTAAATATGATGTATAAACTACCTAAGGTAAATTTAAATAATTAAGTTCAATGGATCTTATCCAACTAGTGTTAGACGTGTGTACTCTTTGCACGTAGAATTAATCTCATACCAACACAAAGAGAGTCTAAGGGGGTGATCACACACCCCCCACCCCCGAATGGTGGGGAACATGGGCCCCTTGTCGAGGATTCAGGGGAAAAGCCCTAAAAAGAAAATTTTGGGTCCATTTTTTGGTTTGTTTTGTGCTTTTTTGGCCAATGGTATTTTAACCCATTGTTTTTGGAGTTACTTCACACACACCTAGGATTTGTGTTTCCTAAGGTTTTTCCTATGTTTATTAGTCATTATTCAGTCTCCTATATTTTAGGAAGAATATTCTGCTAGGGAGAATATTCTCTTTAGTTTTCACTTTAGTTTGATCAGTTGAGTGGAGTCTTGTTGGCACAGGGGCAGACCCAGGGTTCAACTCTCAAGAGTGCACCAAAAAAACCCTAACTACCGGCCCTTTCGGCAACACCTGCTAAGCAGATGAAGTCTCACCCAAGGTAGAGGCAGGGGTGGTTGCAGGACTCAGATGTATGAAACCTTAGCTGGGACACTGATCTGTGATTATATCTTGCTTACAACACACTTAGCATTAGTTATTCCTTAACATACATTCATTAACACACTTTGCAGAAAGCACAAAGCACCACAGTGAATACTTATACTAAGGATGATTCAGTACTTAGCCACAGAAATATAGGTTATATTCAATAGATCAAGAACTAAGCATCTTATATATAGATCTAATGTTCATTCATATATCATCAGCACAGAGCATAACTAGATCTACTTAATCATATCAAGCACTTAGCCAAGAAAGAGATAAACACATTAGATCAAAGCACAAAGCACTATACACATAGTTACCATGGTTCACCCCCACCCTGGGGCTACGTCCACAAAATATTCTTTATATTATCTCAGTCAAGCAGTTACAACACAGAGCTTCAAAGACCCTTACTGTGCAAAGGACAGAAGATCTGCACAGCTCACTAGCTCCTTCCTCCTTGCTCTTCAACACAAGACTACAACAACTTGCACTTAGCTTTTTGATCTCATGCATAGAGCACAGATACATCCGATCACACAGATCCAACTACTAGAACTAAGATTTCAGTTATACATCACATAGATATCTACATTACTACTACTCTCCTCTATTTACATTGCCTATTTATAGATTACAAAATGGGCCTAAGCATGGGTAAACCTATGGGCCAACATCCCTTTCCCATTACATCAACCCAAAACCCTAAAATGGACCCAAAAATAGGTCTTTCTTCCTTACTTTTCGCTTCGCGTTGTGCTCCTTCCTTGGCAAGTTGTCGCAGTCCCAAAAGTGGTCAAATATGACCAAGTACTCTTCAAAACTTGGTCAAGGGCCAACAAGTCTAGATGCTACATTGGGATTATCACCATGCAGAATTGGGATCATCGCCAGCTAATGTGCATTGTCCTTGGGAACATCACCATACTAGTGCATTAACCATGATTCCATGATCTCCTCCTCACTTCACTTTGTTTCGTTCAGTTAATTGAAGACTGATAGACTAGTTAACTCAGCTATGTGGCAGTTCACTCTTGTAATTTCTTGAGAGACTAGACTAGGTGGAAGTTTACTCCTGTAATTGTCGGTGTGTGTCCAGATCACTCTACACCACCACTATGGTGCATTGGATTCTCCTCCAGTGTGCATTGGTTGAGTTATACAAAGTATATCATGTGTAAATTATCATTCTTTTTTTTGGTTAATGAGAATTCTTCCATTCTTTCTCTCATGCTTCTCTTTTCTTCTATTTTCTCCGCATCTGTGTATGTCAATTCCCAGCTAGAACTATTATGTGTAGTTTCAACACATTTACATGGTACCAGAGCTGATAGACTGCTAGGGAAAATACACACCAAATTAATTTTGCAGGTACCAAAGATTGAAGACAACAGAAAAATGGAATTTCCAAAAGAATTCATTCTTACACCTTACAACTTCTTTGCATGGAAGGAGAAGATGATAATGCATCTTCGAAGAAAAGTATTATATAGGTCAACCATGAACACAGAGGCAGAACCAATATCAGCCTTAGAAAAATCCAAGTATCTAAATCAAATGGATGAAGCGTTCGGAACAATATGAAATCTCATTTATCTTGAACTTCTCTTTCACATATCCTCATGTAAAACCCCCAATGAATCTTGGACCACCATGGAAGGGATTTTTGGAAAACATGATGAGATGAGGGGACACATGCTCGAGGTAGAATTGCTCACATTAGATCCAAAAATCTTTGATAATATCCAAGATTTCTTTACCAAATATAAGGATTTGTTGTCACAACTCAAGACTTGCACAGTTGATAAATCTGAGGAGAAACAAATGGTTCTCACCATTCTCTCCAAACTTGGTCCAGAATACTCAGTGTTTGTATCCACATTTCATCAGTTATATTTGCATCTGGATCTACCTGGAAGATGCCATCTCTTGAGGACTTTATCGAGTCTCTGACACGAGAGGAGAGAAAACTCATCAAATTGGGAAAATCAAAGGCCCAAAGGTGCATGCACTTACTGTGCAAGATGGCAACAATCATCAATATCATAAATCTAAAGATAAATACAAAAGGAAAGCACATGCAAATCCAAACAAGGGTACTCAAAACCCTTCAACAATGCCTCTGGATCCAAAGATGGAAAGGGAAGAAAAGGGGAGAAAATCTCTTACTGCCATAAAGGATTCCATCCAGAATCTGCATGTCTGCATAAACAAATATATCTAATGAACCAAATACTTCAGCAAAACAACCTTATAGATCGCATCATCGAGGGTGCCAAGAAGAAGAAGATCAGAATCCTAAGAAAGGAAATTCTAGCCATTCTTTCATTGCCATCAACTCTGTTGGCACAGGGGCAGATCCAGGGTTCAGCTCCAAGAGCGCACCAACAAGCCCTAACTACTGGCCCTTTCGGAAACACCTACAAGGCAGATGTAGTCTCACCCGAAGTAGCTATGGGAGGTTGCAAGACACAGATGTCTACAACCAAGGGAATACAAAGTGGATCCAATACAAGAACAACACAACATCTAGATGTCAGTTATCAACTTAGTCCTCCCTCACACATTTATCTATCAGATCTAACACAGAAATGGAATAACAGAATATCAAGAACAAGAGAACATCACATCAATCACACACAACACCAAGACATACGTGGTTCACCCTCTCCCTAGGGCTATGTCCACAAAACTGTTATTTATAATATATTAAAATGAAAGCATATAATTCTTATCTGCACTCTTAACTAAAAAATCTTCTCTCTTTCTCTATGTCTTCCCTCCCTGCGCACCTAGTTGCAGGGTTGATCTTCGCACCCAGCTGAAGATATTACAACACAGACTTCCCTCACTACTCAATGCTTCTCTCTCTCACTACAATAATCACTCATAACAATAATGAACTTGGAACTATCAATAACAACAACAACCCATCCCAGGTCCTCTTGACCTTTATTTATACATTACAATAGTTCACCAACATCCTTAGGCCAAAACCTAAGTGTCAAAACCCTAGATACCAAAACCTTAGGTGTCTAAAATCCTAGGTCAACTTGACCCGTGCTTTCAGGGCTTTTCTAGCCTACCTTTCCTTCCTTCTCGCGTGGTGCTCCAAAGCATCCAACAGTGGCTTTTTCCGCTTGTTGAGTTGTCCACGATCTATCTTCCTTGTTGATCTGTCATCCTCGATCTCCTCATCCAACGGCTTGCTTTCTCTTAGTTCGCTCTGTATTTTCTACTCTTTTGCTCACTTTGACCCAGTATCAGTCATTGTGTCTTCCGCACAGTTCACATTCCATATTTTCTGCCTTACTCTTCGCTTACTTCCATACCCAAGGGCCAACAGGCCCCCAACACTCACCTGTGACTTGTCCTGAGGCACTTCAGATATGACCCTTCTAATTTTCTTCATCTTCAGGCTATGCGAAGCAGTCTGTGCTTTCTGCTCTTTCCTTCCCCACTGTGTGCAGACTGTCTTTCTTGTGTCTGGTACCCATTTTCAACTGCACCTGGTACCTGGATCCTTTTCCTTATGCTTTTAGTGAGAGCTGCGAGGAAGTCGGTTGTCATAGTACAGTTTCAACCGACTCCCGTTCACCAAACCTTCCTTCCATTCTCCATTCAAGGTCTTCAACTATGCAACTCCTCCTTCCGTGACATAGACAACCTCATATGGCCCCAGCCAATGTGTTCTGAAATTTCCTGGATGCTTCATGAATTTTCTGTCATATATCAGTACCAAATCGCCTTGCTTAAATGCCTTCTTCTTGATATTTCTTCCATGGTAGGCCTTTTCTCTTTCCTTCTATACCTTCTAATGGAATCCTGCAATAAATTTGTCTTCTTCTAGTTCGACCAAGTGTGTGAACCTCTCTTGAACAATGCCAGTGTCATCCATATCTATAAATGATGTGATTCTTAAGCTTGGGACCAAATATTCCATTGGGACAATTGCTTCAATACCATAAACCTGCTTAAAGGGGGTCTGCATTGTTAGCTTCTTGCAAGTGGTTCTATAGGCCCATAGTACTTCTGGTACTCTTAAATCCCAGTCATCCTTGTTCACACTGCAAATATTCGTCAGCGTTGTCTCCAATATCTTATTGGATGCTTCAACTATCCCATTCACTTGCGGGTGGTAGGGTGTTCTCTTCTGATGATGGACTACAAATTCCTCGGTCAAGGCTTCAATGGTATTATTAATAAAATGTGTGCCTTGATCACTCATAAGGATCTTCGGGCATCCAAACCTATTTATGAAGTCATCAAATATGAATTGTGCAGTTCTAGTTGCACTACAATCTCTAACTGCTCTTGCTTTGGCCCATCTAGTCAAGTACTCTGTCGCAGTGATTGTGTATCTGGCTCATGTGTGCTTTCCTGGTGGGTGTATAGGTCCCACGAAGTCAATGGCCCATTTCTCAAATGCTTGTAGGGTCAGCTGAGGTTCTTAAGTCATTTCATCTCTTCTATATGGTTTCCCAACTCTTCGGCATACATCATAGGCTCTGAAATAGTCCTTAGCATCTATGTGTAAGGTAGGCCACTAGAGGCCAGATCTAAGAACCTTTTGCGTTGTTTCTTTTCCTGTGTAGTTTCCTCCTGCGATTCCTTCATGAGCTTCTGTGAGGATCAATGGTCGCTTTTCCTCCATAACACACCTCCTCAATATCTCAGCAGGTCCCATCTTGTATAGTTGTCCAGCTATAAGTGAAAAGTCAGCAATGCGCACTACCAGTTGTTTCTTCTGGGTGATTGTATATCCACTGGGTTCCATTCCTGTTGATAGGAAATGGACTATCTCCGCAAAGTGATCATCAACATTTCTAATGGCCAACAACTGTGCATCCGACAGTGTATCCTCCAAACTAGTAGGCTCTTCTCCATGTTCCAACCTTGACAAGTGGTCTGGACCTTTTTTCATTCTTCCTAGCTTAACCACGATCTCAAAATCATATTCATGAAATAGCAGAATCCATATGCATATTATCCCCCCCAACACTGGCTTGTTCACTAGGTATTTCAGTGTGGAGTGATCAGTAAACATTTTAAAGTGTCCTCCCAACAACTAGTGGTGAAACTTCTGCAGCACATACACCATGGCTAACCCTTCTCTCTTAGTGGTGGTGTAATTAATCTCAGTTGTTGATAGCTTCCTGCTAGAAAAGGATAACGGGTGGTCAATGACTCCAACTCCTGTTTGTGCTAACACAACTCCTAATGTAATAGAATATGCATCGACATTCACATGAAATTCCTTGCTCCAATCTAGGAAAACCAGAATAGGCACAGTAACCATTTTTTGTTTCAATGTGTCGAAGCTATGTTGGCATTCTTCTGTCCAATGAAACTGATAGTTTTTTTTCAAAATCTTCTCCATGGGTGCTATGATCTGTGCATAAACTTTAATGAGCTTCATGTAGTATAATAGATCATGGGTGATATGATCTATGCGCAGTTGTTTGACTAAAATAGGAGGGGGCAGATCAACTATAATGGAAATCTTAGATGGGTCTACCAGCAGTCTCTGCTTACACACAATATGACCTAACAACACTCCAAAGGGTGAAAAGAAGATGCACTTCTTCAGGTTCAAGGCAATCTGACACTGCCTGCACTTATCCAACATTAGTCTTAAACATTCAATATGATTTTGTAAT
Source organism: Picea engelmannii (assembly GCA_009831015.1). Classification (NCBI taxonomy): domain Eukaryota; kingdom Viridiplantae; phylum Streptophyta; class Pinopsida; order Pinales; family Pinaceae; genus Picea; species Picea engelmannii. Next base: position 8,449 of record WSFP011359780.1, read on the forward strand.
AAGCTAAAAACAATCCAATCATCAAAATATGCTTCTAGAAATTTATGTAAAAACTCCTTGAACGCTTAGACCACCACCATGGAAAAGATTGTCGGGGCATTCTTCAATCCAAATGACATCACTGTGTATTGGTAGGATCCCCATTATGTTGCAAATGTGGTCTTATGGTGATCTTCCTTGGCAATCTAGATATGATGGTGTTGGCGTTCGGAAGTCACTCCTGGATTGCTAGCAGGAGCAGAGCCCGAAGCCCATCAGTTTTGTGTCACGATTTGTTTAAAGGGTGATCAAATGGAGGAAAACTCAAAACAGCATGGTGTCAACTCAGAAACCAGAACAGGCATGCATGAACGAGTGAGGTCTTGATAAACTCCAAACAGTGAGTCGTAGTAAAAGGGTGAGCAGGTGGAAGACTTATGCAAGAAGAGTGCAAAGGTCTATCACAAACATCCGGTTTGTAACAGACTGAAGAAGAAGGCATTCGAATACAAAATCCTTTCACATTCAAACACAGATACTAGAAAACACAACAATGTCATAACAAATCCTTTATCATAACAAGATTGCTAAGTTCGCGTGAATCCTTCAACTGCGAACTCTCCGGCATAAGACGAAACAAGATGGAAAGAAAGAAGAATTGTTTGTTATAAACCAATAATTCTCAAACACGGAGGCATAACCAGGAAACCAGAGTATTCGCTGAAACTTTACAGTTGAGAGCTTAGCTCTACCATCGATGGATACAAAAATGGAAAAAATGCCTACATATACTCAAAACAACAACAGCAGCGGAACCAAGAAAATGCATTGAAAGCTTTGCGTCTGCATGGATTCTGACAGTCAACATCTGAAAGATCGTGCAACTTATGTCAGACGCAATTTTAATTGTTTGACAGTTCCAACGGCGAATCGACGTGCCTTAAATTCATGGCCGTGCTTTCCCATTAAGGCAGAGGTGATGCCTAACCACCACCAACCGCTACAATAACTGCTTCTTGGGATTGAGAACGGCCCGGCCAACTCAGCATTTCAGAATATAGAAGACTTCTCATGCTGCCACCTGGAATAACCGAATAGTTTGAGGGATGAGCATGGAGGCCAGTGTGGAGGATGAGGCACATGACGGGGATGGTGGTGCCAGGTTATAGGGCGTGGGAGGAGCGACGGAATGAGAGGAGAATGACAGAGGACGATCCATGGCAGGAGACATCAGGTGGAGGAGGAAGACGGGAGGTGACAGGTTCGCCTTCGGGTGAGAGACTGATGTGGAAAGGAACGGGGCGCATAGCAGGAAATGAGCGAATGTTGGGAAGAAGGGAGAGCCACGCGGATCAAGGAGGGGAGGTGAATGGATGACACACGGCAGCAGGGGAAAGGCGGAAGGAAGAATGAAATGACAGGAGGAGGGCCCACACTGTTTAATCACAAGGTAGATGAGAAGGGCGGGGCTGCACGAGCACCGTTGATCTGGGCGCCTTGATCTGAGTCGTCGCAAGCTGCATATGGGATTCTGGACCCCCCCCCTCCGCCTAAAGGTAGAAGGGCGGGGGGGGATCCGGAATGGTCTTCATCGCCGTTGATCCGGGCGCGCTGATCTGGACCGTTGGAGAGGTGCGCCCCCAATTCCGGACCCCCCCCCCCTTGCTTAAAGATCGGAAGGCAAGGGGGGTCCGGAATCCAATATGCGCCGTCGATCTGGGCGCGCAAATCTGGACCGCCCGGTCTTGCTTGTTGCTTACCATGGGTGCGTTATCGCCCGAAACTTTGGACAAGTGGGTTTTTCCCCCCATTTTTTGTGTTCTACCCCCTTATACAAGAAATATCGCTAACATTTGGCTCCATGGGGGATAGATTCATCCCTATGATGCTCTAAGAACTCTTCTGCAGACTTAGTGCCTTTGTTGTTGGGCTATGGAGTCATTTATTAGTCTGGAAAACAAAACAAAACAAAACAATATTTACAAAACAAAATGAAACGAGCCGACTGTGGCTCACATAAAACACTTCTTTAAGAAATGCCCATTGACTGGGCTATTAAAAACTTCATTGCCTTCCAGATCCTGCAACCTGTAAGTGTTGTTTGAAAACGCTTCAAGGATCTTGAAAGGCCCAAACCAAAGGGCATCAAATTTGTTGTGTTTTCCCTTTTCCCGCCTGGGTGCATCCCACTTGAGCACTAGATCACCCTGCTCGAACTCTTTCTTCTTATTTTTTCTGTCAAAAGCTTGCTTGATCTTCTGCTAGCGATGGTAAGCTCTGTCCAGGACCTGCTCTCTGACCTGCTGCACCTCCACCATCTGATGAATTCTTCTGAGCACATGGTTAGGTTCCCCTTCATAGTCTTGGAGTATATTTGCCACAGGTGTGGCGAGCTGAGTGGGGAAGACGGCCTCGATCCCATAAACAAGCTGGAAGGGGGAGAGACCCAGGGATTTCTTTGTTGTCACTCGGTCGGCCCAAAGTGAAAATTTGAGCTTCGAGTCCCAGGCTCTTTTATTTTCCTCTAATAGCTTTTTGATAAGCTTGATTAATCTTTTATTAGAGGACTCTGCCAGTCCATTTCCCTGAGGATAGTAGGGAGTGGAGTGAATCAGTGAGATCCCAAATTGGTCACAAAATTCGATCAGAGGTTCAGACCAAAATGGGGAAGTGTTGTCAGTGACAATCTTGCTAGGGCAGCCGAACCTAGCTATGATGTCTTCCAGGAAGCTGATGATTACTTTGTGAGACGTGCTTCTGGTGGGGACAGCTTCTATCCATTTAGTGAAGTAGTCGGTTGCTGTCAAAATCCATCTATGTTGGCCACTCGAGGGAGGATGGATTTCCCCGATGAAGTCCAATCCCCACTGCTGAAAGGGCGCTGAGACCACCATAGGTTTCAATGGCAGGGATTTGAGCTACTGCTTCCCTGAGAACTTCTGACATTTGATGCAAGCTCTAATTTCCCTGCAGACATCAGGAAATAAGGTGGGCCAGTAATATCCAGCTCGGAGGATCTTGTGAGTTGTGGTCTTCCAAAAATAATGGCCTCCACAGAGACCGCTATGGAAATCATTCATAACCTTCTGGGCCTGCTGTGGGTCCAGACATAATAGTAATACCCCCTGGGGGTCTTTCCAATACAAAGCTTGGCCAATAAGGAAATACCCGATAGCTTTGAGCTTTAAAGCTCTGGCTTTACCCTTTTCCATCCCATCAGGTGGTCTCAACTCCTGCAGGAAATACAAGATATCTTTGTACCAGGGGCATACTGATAGTGGCACATTGCCTTGGGAACCCCTGTTGGATGATTCAGTTTGCTCATCGATAAGATTGATTTCCAAGGCTTTGTAATTGGATTCGGCCAGGAGTTTGGCCAAGCCCTGCCCCTTTATTATCTTGGTGGGCTTAATTTCCAGGTCGAATTCTAGGATCTTGGCGATCCATATACCTCTTCTTCCACCTATGTCAGGCTGTATAAGAATGTCCTTCACAGAGGTTGAAGGGACATATGCAATGATCTTTGAGTGTAAGACATAGACCCTGAAATCTTTGAGAGCTTTCACCAAGGTATAAGCCTACTTCTCCATGATCTCATATCGGAGCTCTGCATCTCTCAGCGCCTTGCTAAAGAAGGCAATAGGCTGCTCTTGCCCATGATCATTTTTCTGCAACAAGACCGATGCTACCGTGTCGAAGGAGGCAAAAGAAAATATCATAAAATCTTTAGAATAATCCGGGCTGATCAACATAGGAGCCTCGGTCAATGCTTTCTTTATTCAGTCAAAAGACTCTCTTGGTTCAGCAGTCCATTTTATTTCATGACCCTTCCTGAGCATGGTTGTGATGTGTTTCACCAATTCAACGAAATTTGAGACAAACCTCCTCAGGAAATTAATCCTCCCCAAAAATGCTTGGACCTCCTTTTTAGATCTGGGAAGTGACAGGGCCTGAATTGCTTTTACCCTGTCAGGATCAATTCTTACTCCCCCTGCTGAGACTATATGGCCTAACAGCTTCCCCTCTTTCATATCAAACAATGATTTCTTGGGATTTAGGGAAAGGCCGAACCTGCGACACTTCAGGAAAACCCTCTTTAAGTGGCAGTGGTGCTCTATATCATACTTGGAGAAGACTGTTATATAATCTAGGTAAATCACCACAAACTTATCTTTTTCCCCGATGAAGGCTATGTCCATGGCTCGCTGAAACGTTGCTCCCGCGTTCATCAGCCCAAATGGCATCTTGGCATACATGAACGTGCCCCAAGGAGTGGTGAAGGTTGTCTTCTCTCTGTCTTCAGGCATGACTGATATCTGATTATAGCCAGAAAAGCCATCAATCATAGATATCCTAGATGCACCAGTGACCCTCTGCAATATATGTTCCATGTTGGGCAGGGGGTAATTGTCCTTCCTTGAACTCCTGTTCAGGTTCCTGAAATCGACACAGAGTCTGATTTCTCTGCTCTTCTTTCTTACTGGGACCAAATTGGCTACCCAGCTAGAGTATCTCAAGGGGACTATGATTTGGGCATCCAACATCTTTTTCACTTCCCTCTCCATGACAGGTAGCAGCGTAGGATTTATCTGTCTCGGCTTCTGCTTGAAAGGTCTAGCCTCCTCCTTTAGTGGGATCTTGTGCTCAATGACTGACGTATCATATGTCTTGAGGTCTTCGTAGGTCCATGCGAACACGTCAGAAAACTCCCTCAGCAACTTAGTATACCCGATCCTCTGCTCCTCAGTCAAACTCTTTGACAACTTGACGAACTTGGGCTCCTCTGGTGTGCCTATGTTGCACTCAATCGTATCGGCATCATCACCTGAAATTCTTCCCTTCATAGCCACATCATTCCCATCGAATAATCTTTCTAATGGGATCAGGCCTCTTGGTATATGATTGCTCGGCAGCTGAATAATCTGATGGTCAGCAACTTTATTCAACAACTCCCCAGGGTGGTGGTCAGGTCCCTCGTCAGGGTCCTCATCTATATGCAATGCGGAGAAGTCATCGATGGACTGGAGGAATTTCTCAATCTCCTGATCATCTTCAAATACCTTCCAATGCTTGACATTGTCCGGTACGGAGGGCCTGTATCTTATTTCCACCTCTGAGCTGATAGTTGGCCGCGCGGGGGCTTCGAACAAACTAGTTGAGAAGGCCTGAAAGTCGACCAAAGCATTTTCTTCCCTTGGAATGAAAGAGATAATAAAATCCAGGAAGAAACTATCGACAAGGTCCCATACCTCATTCCTGTAATTCTTGAGGCGGGGGTGCTTGGTCTGATAGACATTTTTGACCTGCTGGACAATTAATTCTGTGTCCCCGAACACCGCCATCTCCCTGATTCCCATTTCTTGTGCAGCCCTTAATCCCAGAACCAGAGCTTCATATTCTGCCACATTGTTGGTGACTTCAAATTCCAGCTTGTATGACAGTGATATGGTTTCCTGAGAAGGAGATTTGAATACCACTCCGGCACCTGCACCTATACTGGAAGAGGCTCCATCAAAGAACATCTTCCAAACAGAGGTGTTTGGAGGAGGCATCCCCTGATTAAGACTGATTTTCTTTCTGATCTGTAAAGGGGTCTCAGGTTCATCAGTGAACTGCAATAAGCTAGATCCTAAGTCAGTGTCTAAGGCATAGATGGGATGATTAGTGGGGTTTGCTTCATCACTGACTATGTAGGCTAGCTGAGCTTCTCTGTACAGTCTCCTATGTTCCCCCCAAAAGACCGGGATAGTGGCATATGTGAGATCCATCTGCAGTGTCCCTCCAAGTATCTTAATCCAAGACCTTGACAACATCATGCCAAACTTGGGGGGAACATCAGCTACCACTATATCCATGACCATACTTTTCATGGGCAGCTGAAACAAGGAAACTACCAGGTCCTTGATGACTCCCAAACATTGTACCCTCTTGGATTCGAAGGAATAGAGGTCATGATAGGCTCTGGTGACTTCTAATCCTAGCTCTTCCATGATGGCTTTAGGCATGAGGTTGTGGGAGGCCCCTGAATCCATTAGGCAATTATGCAGCACTTTGTCATGTATGTTCAGGGAGGTGTAGAAGGGAGGGGATGAATCATCTCTGTCTTCTACCATGGGATCTAGGACCACTGCAGGCCTTTCATCTTGTAAGTTTATGGAGTCTGTGAGGGGGTATGAGGCTTCGGACTTCAACAGGTCGGAGAAGCATCTTTTAAATTCCCCATGTTTGATTAGTTCAGTGAGGGGCACAGGGATTCTGATATTTTGAATTTCATGCTCGAAATTGAAAGAAGATGTAAGCTTTGGAATTTCTTTAATCTCAGGATCATGATTTTGGATAATAGGGGAGAGAGGTCAGGCCTTCTTAACTCTGTGGTTGTCTGTTGCCTCGTCAACAAGATTCTCTGCTCCAGTGGATGACTCAGGAACATCAGGATTTGCTGCCCTCCTGTCTGATCTTAGGTTATACCTGCCTCGGCCTCCGCCGGCCTTGTCTCCCTTGCTCAGTTCGTTTAGCTGACTGTTCATAAGGGGTTCCTCATATGATGACTTAGTTAGATGGGGGAAAGGAGGAGTGACTTATACAGAGTGGATTTTAGGCTCAGGCTCATCTATTTCTCTTTCTTCTTCCTCAGCTACAAAATTGTTCTGGAAAGGAGCCTGAACCCTTTGGTCATCTCTGTCCCTTTCCTTTTCTTTGTGCATAGTTGGAGGAACGAAATTGTTTGGCCTTCTGAAGCCTCCTCTGTTATTGGCGTTCTGAGGGCCTTTGTTCATTTGCTTTCTTTCCATCTTTAATCTCTCCATTTCTTCTTTCAGCACGTTCAACAGTTGGGCCAGCTCATTTACTTGAGGGTGGGGAACAGATGGGTTGGAGATGTTGGAGCCAGACACTGAGGCTTCTGATTTTCCCTTTCTTCTGTCAGTGTCGGCTCTGGTCCTCAATCTATCAGCTGCTATCATGTTGGATTCCACTTCTATAGCTGCATTATGCATCTGAGCTAAAGAGGTGGCTCTCCTTTCTCTTAATACGAGACAGAAATCGGGGTCAAAAGAACTGGCATATGATATTTGAGCAGAGGCTTCTGAGGGATTTATTTCTGCAGGTATCTTGTTATACATCTTATTGAACCTTTTGGAGAAGTCAGAGACTGACTCCCCTTCCTGCTTCTTCAGGGACCCAAACTTAGTCATGTAATAAATATAATCTTTTCTATCTCCCCACTGCCTCAAGAAAACATTATCCAGGGCTTCAATACCAGCAATAGATCCAGGGGCCAGCCCCCTGAACCACTTTCTAACCTCACCATCCAAACTCTGTACAAAGACTCTCATCCAGACGTCTTCATTCTCAATATTCAGGTTATCTGCATAACTGTAAAAAGCATCCAAGTTCTCTTCTGCAGTTATGTCTCCCTCCCCAGTGAACTTGGGCATATACTTCAAGTAGTCTCCAGCAGGGAAAGGGTTCATGGGGTGAGGCAGGACCAAAGGAGCATATCTAGCAGCGACTATAGCATCCATCCTATTCGGAGGGGGATTAACACCAGCCATAGGGACATTGAGTGGAGGAGAACTTGGAGGAGATGGAGTGTGAATGGGTGAGGTAGGAAATGGGGTCCTCATAGGCAATGTCGGGGAAAACAGAGAGAAATCCAAGGGACTTGAGCATACAGGTATTTCTCTCCGCGCAGCAGTAGTAATCAAAGGAGGAGTAATGAAACCTCCTGAGGGGGGAGTGACAAGGATCTCTCCTTCTGATACTAGACCAGGAGGAGAAAACTCAGCAGGAACACTCCCGAAGTTTAGAAAATGGGAAACCTCAGAGGAAGTACGACTAGGAAGCTGAAAGTCAAAAAATGGAGTTTTCACAGAAGGGGAAGGCGTATTACCTTTTTCAGTGATGGAAACTTCTCTTGCAGAGCTCTTTCCCTTTCTGCGCACCGCTTCCAAGTCTTCTTCTGGTGTGGCTAAAGGCAAGTGTGGATTAGACCTCGTGTGTCTACCTCTCGAAGCCACAGCTGATAGAACAGGTTCTCCCCAGCGGAGTCATCACAATGGAGTCGCCAGGTGCACAGTAGCAATCTTCAAGTTCTGATATCTGATGCACCTTCAAAAATCAGTTGATATTTGTCGTTCAATCCTAGGGAATATATTCAACATCGTCCCCGGCAACGGCGCCAGAAATGTTGGCGTTCGGAAGTCACTCCTGGATTGCTAGCAGGAGCAGAGCCCGAAGCCCATCAGTTTTATGTCACGATTTGTTTAAAGGGTGATCAAATGGAGGAAAACTCAAAACAGCATGGTGTCAACTCAGAAACCAGACTAGGCATGCATGAACGAGTGAGGTCTTGATAAAATCCAAACAGTGAGTCGTCGTAAAAGGGTGAGAAGGTGGAAGACTTATGCAAGAAGAGTGCAAAGGTCTATCACAAACATCCGGTTTGTAACAGAGTGAAGAAGAAGGCATTCGAATACAAAATCCTTTCACATTCAAACACAGATACCAGAAAACACAACAATGTCATAACAAATCCTTTATCATAACAAGATTGCTAAGTTCGCATGAATCCTTCAACTGCGAACTCTCCATCATAAGACGAAACAAGACGGAAAGAAAGAAGAACTATTTGTTATAAACCAAGAATTCTCAAACACAGAGGCATAACCAGGAAACCAGAGTATTCGCTGAAACTTTACAGTCGGGAGCTTAGCTCTACCATCGATGGATACAAAAATGGAAAAAATGCCTACATATAATCAAAACAACAACAACAGTGGAACCAAGAAAATGCATTGAAAGCTTTGCGTCTGCATGGCTTCTGACAGTCAACATCTGAAAGATCGTGCAACTTATGTCAGACGCAATTTTAATTGTTTGACAGTTCCAACAGCGAATCGACGTGCCTTAAATTCATGGCCGTGCTTTCCCATTAAGGCGGAGGCAATGCCTAACCACCACCAACCGCTACAATAATTGCTTCTTGGGATTGAGAACGGCCTGGCCAACTCAGCATTTCGGAATACAGAAGACTTCTCGTGCTACCACCTGGAATAACCGAATAGTTTGAGGGATGAGCATGGAGGCCAGTGCGGAGGATGAGGCACATGACGGGGATGGTGGTGTCGGTTTATAGGGCGTGGGAGGAGCGACGGAATGAGAGGAGAATAACAGAGGATGATCCATGGCAGGAGACATCAGGTGGAGGAGGAAGACGGGAGGTGATGGGTTCTCCTTCAGGTGAGAGACTGATGTGGAAAGGAACGGGGCGTGTGGTAGGAAATGAGCGGATGTTGGGAAGAAGGGAGAGCCACGCGGATCAAGGAGGGGAGGTGAATGGATGACACACGGCAGTAGGGGAAAGGCGGAAGGAAGAATGAAATGACAGGAGGAGGGTCCACACTGGTTAATCACAAGGTAGCTGAGAAGGGCGGGGCTGCACGAGCACCGTTGATCTGGGCACCTTGATCTGAGTCGTCGGAAGCTGCATATGGGATTCTGGACCCCCCCCCCCTCCGCTTAAAGGTAGAAGGGTAGGGGGGTCCGGAATGGTCTTCATCGCCGTTGATCCGGGCGCGCTGATCTGGACCATTGGAGAGGTGCGCCCCTGATTCCGGACCCCCCCCCCCTTGCTTAAAGATTGGAAGGCAAGGGGGGTCCAGAATCCAATATGCGTCGTCGATCTGGGCGCCCAAATCTGGACTACCCGGTCTTTCGTGCTTCTTACCATGGGTGTGTTATCGCCCGAAACTTTGGACAAGTGGGTTTTTCCCCCCATTTTTTGTGTTCTACCCCCTTATACAAGAAATATCGCTAACAGATGGTATCCTGAAAATTCATCTGTAAAAGAATATACCTCTTGTCCTCCTACATTATGTAACACTTCGTCAGTAAATGGTGTAGAGAATGGGTCATGAAAATAGACATCATTCAGCTTCCTGATATCTACACAGATCCTAATATCTCCAGTCTTTTTATCCTACACCACCATAGGGATAATCCATTCTGAATCTTCAACAGGTTCTATGATTCCTGCCTCCAACATTCTGTCGAGTTCAATCTTCACTTTCTCCTTATATTTAGATTTCAATCTATAGGGTCTCTGTTTAACTCGCCTTGCATATGGTTTCAAAGGGATCCTCATCTCTCCCATGGTCCCTTTAATTCCCTTCATATTAGTGAACTTGGTTGGAAACAAGTCATGATATTCATGCAGTAACTCTGTGATCTTTTCAATAGTGGTAGCATCCCAATAATCTCCAACATTTGCAAGCTTCGGTGTTTTCTCTGTTCCAATATTAACTTTTTTTATTTTAATTGGTTGTCCAATTAAAGGTATCTCAATTCTTGGTCCTTCTATGTCTCTTTGGATTTTTGTTTCGACGATGTTCACCTTCCTAGGATCATCGTCTTCATCATCATTGATATTGTAATAGCCTTGCAGTTTCTGGAGAGGCACAGTCCATTCATCCTCTTCTTGTTCCAAAGGGAGGCTAGGTGCCTCCTCAAATACTTTCTATATTACAATCTGTAGCACTTGATCCACTGTAGGATATTGGATTTGAAACAAAAAGGTAGTTACAAAGTTTTGGGTCATACCTTCCCAATCTGCAGTGATGAGGCGTATTTCTGCTTGAAGGTACCAATTGATAGGGGTTGTGTCCAGTGCGTTGATGAATTTTTGCACCCACTTCTCTTGAGGAATGTTTCTCCAGGATTCCTCACAACTTCTCACATGGTCCTTTGGATAGCTTCGACCTGTGTACCTAACTTCGCAGCCTTCTACTTGCTCTGAAAATCGCGTTGTCATCAAAGTGAGACATTGTACCCAATTTGTAATGTTGTTTTTGTATTTCCCCCACCATATTGTTGGGGTTGCTTTCAAGGCCTCATCCATTGCCAAAAATGTTTTTTGTGTTGGTACAATTTCTTCAAAGTCCAACAAGAATGCTTCTAAATGATTGAGACCATCAAAGGTGGGCAAGTTACTTACTATTGTGTTGATCCAGCGAACTTATTTGGTTAATCTAGCACATATCCTTGTAGATACTTCATACATTTTTTTCTTCCAGTTCTCCAGTGCTTCTTCTGAATCTGATGAACATGCACTGTCACTTCGCCAGCTTAGGTTCCCATCCATCGTAGTATTAATGTAATCCTATTTCCTGGCTATTAATTTGTATATGTTTTCTAGTTCATATGCGTGATATTCTTCTCTGATGGGTTCTGTGTATCTCTCACCTTCATCAAGATCCAAAGGTGAAATGACCCTAAGGCCATCTCCTTCAAACCTCATTCTTCTTTTCTTTAAATCAACCACAGTGGGATTATTGAAAGCCCAATCAATTCCTAACAGCACAGGGTAAGGACAACTATCATCAACTATCTCAATCACCTCGAAGTATTCAAACGTCCTTACTCCATTGATGTCCATAGGGACATGTTCCAATCTTCCAAAGGGTCTTACAGATTGTTGATTAGCCATCATAAGCCTCATAGGGGAATAGATCAACTTAGGTTTTCCCATCAGTGCCCAGGTCTGCTTCATCATGACATTGACCTCCGACCCTAAGTCGAGGACCACATAGTCGATATCATACTCTCCAATTTGAGCATTCAGGTGTAGTTCCTTATTTTTTTTTCTTTTTATAGATACTTGGTGTACTTCTCTATTCAGCAGGGGATCTATCTGTCCTATCTCATACTCTCTAATTAAATTGTGTAGCTCTTGTACAACGCTTTCGTCCTGAATCAACTTAATACAAGTATATAAGAATTCCATGAGCTTGCTTACCTATTTTCCTTCTCCTGGCATAGAAGACTAATCGAATTCTAGAGGAATTCCACATTCTCTTACTTTTGTTCATGTCTTCGATGAAGAACCTTGGTCTCTCCCAATTTTTTTTCTTTCCTCCTCAAATATTTGTTTTTCTTTCTTTGCATCAAAAACTTGTGTCTTCTCTGTAGCTTTCCTGATGCCTGATTCTTCTGTAGTCTTTCCTTGGGTCGCTTTGTCTTCTCCTATAATAGTGCCTCTAGTGATAACAATGACTCTAGGGTCCTCTTTGTGAGGTTCAGTTTATATCAGTTGCACTTGTGGGTTCTATTGAGGTCCTTGTCTCTCCTGAAGTTTTGCTAGCAGCACAAGACAATATTCGATAACATGTTCGAATGAGTTGCAGTAACTGCAAGTGGTACAAGGGTTCTGACAGTCCCTTGCTAAGTTTCCTGGCTACGCCTAGTTATAACAAATGATTTGGCCCCTACCTCGACCCATACCTCCTCCTCGTCCTCTTCCTATGAATCCACCGCGACGGTTTAAGTTTCCTCTTCCTGGAGAATTATATTGCGTAGTGTTTCCTTCTTGTTGTGTTTCACCCTGAATTTTGTATATATCCCTTGACCTTTCATGCATGAGGTCATAGGCCCTAAAATCCCTATCATCATGCCCCACCAACTTACAGAACGTGCAATACATATTTGTGGGTGTCTGAACATATTTTTGCATGTAATATCATTCACCCGGGCGATGTCTATTTCTACATACCTCGCACCATGGTAAGGTAACTTGATTTAAAGGAATCGGTGCTCTAGATGCCAAATACTCACGAAATAGGGGACAATGCTCCTTTTCATGGCCTTCTTATTTGCATATAATGCACCAAATATCTTCTCTTTTATCTGTTCCCTTGTCTTTATTCATATCTTCGACCTGCAGAGATAAACTAGTTAGTTGAATCAAGATTTGACTCATACCTGAGCTGGATTCTCCCATAGGGGTTGATTGTAACTTCATGGTGATCTCCAGTGCCTCCACCTGCGAAAAAATATTTTGTTGCATCAGAGGAACTTTGATGTGTGTTAAGAGGGCAGGGATATGAAAACTCAAATGGTCCGTCAAGGTCTTAAATCTCTGATCAAACTCCCACATAGGTTCAACTATTCTTTGCTTGATTTCTTTTAGTTCTATAATGCACTGCGACTCTGAATTAGGTTTCTTGAATTCATAAATTAGTGCAGTCTTAATGACATTCAGCGGTTTAGGTGTAGCTCCTTGGACAAATTTCATGTACCAGCTCAGTGCGCGATCTCTCAGGGTAGTACTAAACTGAGCTCGTTTAACAGCTTCGTCGATGACATTTTTAATACTTCACATAGAAACCAGTGCTAATCAAGATATTTAGATCCATCTCCTCTGAAGGTGGGTAACCGCATCTCATTTTCCATAGATCTTCCTAGGTTTCCTGACTGAATATGTGGTGGACTTCTAGTGATAGTACTCTAAGTGCTCTAATGACTCGGATTACTCCGATTTCTTAATGTTGCTGAAACAACAAGAGGAATAATAGTACTTACTTCAACATTTGACGTGGTTCCTGAAGTTTCTAGCTCTTTCTGGCGAGGTTCTTCATCTTTCCCTTCCTCTGGCCTAGTGGATTATGAATGCTCTTCGTCTGTCAAATCTTCCTCTTCTCCACTATAGAAACCTTCATCCCCGTAGTTCTGCTTAAATAGGTTCACAAGAGGAACTTCTCTGAAAACTCTCCCACTGCGCATATGTCCAGCCTCAGTTTTGTTGTCATTGTCTGAGTTCTTGAACATTAGCATTTTCCAATCTAAACAACTATTGTACCTTTAAGATGTTCTTCTCATGCAATAGCATCTTGATCTTCAACTTTAAAAAGTGTAAAAATTTTCCTCTGGGTCCCTTAAAGAAATACCTCTCAGCTTGGTTATATGACTCTACTCTATCAACAAAAAACTCGGTGATGTACCCTCCAATGGTGCTATCAAACTAGTGATCTGCTCTTAACACGATGTTATCAACTCTCTTGATCTTCTTGATCAGCGTCGATGTCCAAACCATAGGGATTCTAGATCTGATCTCAAACTGGGTATCTGCTAACCTAGCTAGCCACTCATATAGCTCCACATGGATTCCCCCAAAGAAAATCTTGTGTATATCAGTAAAGATATATCTTCCCAACCAATCCTTTGTACTAATATTAGGGTTCTTGTTATGGGCTTCAACGAAGTCCTTTTCTTGATCTTCTATCCACTTTTGAATCTTTGTCTTCGATGGAAACCACCTTGACATTACCTCAAGAATATTCTAGTCCCAACAACGGAACCATTTGTTGGCATAGGGGCAGACCCAGGGTTCAGCTCCAAGAGTGCACCAACAAGCCCTAACTACTTTCCCTTTAGGCAACACCTGCAAGGAAGATGCGGTCTCACCTGAAGTAGCTATGGGAGGTTGCAGGACACAGATGTCTACAACCAAGGGAATTCAAAGTGGATCCAATACAAGAACAACACAACATCTAGATGTCAGTTATCAACTTAGTCCTCCCTCACACATTTATCTGTCAGATCTAATAGAGTAATGGAATAACTAAATATCAAGAACAAGAGAACACGACATCAATCACACACAACACCAAGATATACGTGGTTCACCCTCTCCCTAGGGCTACGTCCACAGAACTATGCTTTATAATATATTAAGATGAAAGCATATAGTTCTTATGTGCGCTCTTAGCTAGCATATCTTCTCTCTTTCTCTCTTTATTCCATCCCTATGCAACCAGCTGCAGGGTTGATCTTCACACCCAGCTGAATATCTTACAACACATACTTCCCTCACTGCTCAATGCTTCTCTCTCTCACTACAATAATCACCCATAACAATAACGAACTTGGAACTATCAATAACAACAACAACAACCCATCCCAGGTCCTCTTGACCTTTATTTATACATTACAATAGCTCACCGAAAACCTTAGGCCAAAAACCAAGTGTCAAAACCCTAGATACCAAAACCCTAGGTGTCTAAAACTCTAGGTCAACTTGACCCGCGTTTTTAGGGCTTTGCTAGCCTGTCTTTCCTTCCTTCTCATGCGGTTCTCCAAAGCATCCAACGGTGGATTTTTCCATTTGCTGAGTTTTCCACGATCCATCTTCCTTGTTGATATGTCATCCTCAATCTCCTCATCCAACGGATTGATTTCTCTTACTTCACTTTGTATTTTCTACTCTTCTACTCACTTTGACCCAGTATCAGTCATTGTGTCTTCCGCGCAGTTTGCATTCCGTCTTTTCTCCCTTACTCTTCGCTTACTTCCATACCCAAGGGCCAACAAACTCCTCTCTCGATGCTTGGATCATAGATTTAGGAGCATCACACCACATGGCTGCCACAAAAGAGGTATATTCTTTATTGGATGCATGAAAAGGTCCTCCTATTCTAATGGGGGGAAACTCTCTAGTCGAGGTCACCATCAAAGGAAGGATTGAACTCACAAATGGAAGCTTTGAGAATGTGTTGCACGTTCCCAAACTTTCTGTCAATATTCTCTCTGTGTATCATATGACTAACTCTAGCACCGTGAAGAGAGTCATATTCACACCTGATGTAGTGGATATCTATGACATGCAAACCAATTCCAGGGTTGCTACCGGTGAGGTAAATCATCAATCTAGACTCTACACATTTTCTGAATTTATTGAACCATATTTTTCATTACTTCTTACCCATGCTGATGAAAGCAATAGGATATGGCATGAAAGTTTCATGAATTTAAATTTCAGATATATGCAACAAATTAGAAAGAAGGGAATGGTTGATGGTCTACTCGACATCCACTTCTCCAAAAGAATTTCTGAGGGATGTGTTCTTGGAAAACACCCTTAAGAGAAATTCGACAAAGGAAAGACTTAGAGAGATTCCTCTCCTTTATATCTGATCCATAGTGACCTCATGGGCCCTTTTCTGCATCCATCAATCAGTAAAGTGAGGTACATGCTCATTTTTTTTATGATTTCTCACGCTTCACATGGATTTACTTTCTTAGGAAAAAATCAGAGGTCTTTCAACACCTCAAAGATTTCAAAGCCCTTGTTGAGACACAGTCAGGAAAGAAAATCAAAGTCCTTCGAACAGATAATGGGGGAGAGTATGTCAACCATGAGATACATAATCTTTGTCATGAGGCAGGGATTCACTTGCAGCACAAAGTTCCCTATACTCCGCAGAAAAACAGAGTTGTTGAGCGGAAAAATAGATCTCTAAATGAGATGGCATATTGCATGTTGCATGCAAAGTCACTTCCACAAAGATTATGGGTTGAAGTAATTAATTGTGAAACTTAAATCCAAAACATATCTCCCCATAGATCTGTCAAGGATAAGACCCCCTTTGAGGCTTGGAGCGGCCTCAAACCAGAAGTGACCCACTTTCGTATTTTTGATTCATGTGCATGGGCCCATATTCCCTCTGAAAAGAGGAAGGCACTCGATCCACAGAGCACAAAGTGTATATTTTTTGTATACCCCGATGGTGTGAAGGGATACAGACTTATTGATATTTCCTTGGACTGGCTCATCATTGAGCGAAGTGTTCAATTCAAGGAAAGTTTCTCGCATGTACCTCAACAGCCGCATGCATACACCTTTGTTCTTCCACCTGTGAGAGATGATGAGCATGCACATAATTACTCTTCTTCATATGTGAATTTTGATTTAGAGGATTCATATGATCCAGATACAGAGTCAGTACAGTCAGATGCAGAGTCAGTGCATGCATATGTATATGTAGAGCCAGAGCGGAGGCCCAAGTGGGCTCAGACTACTCTTCAGGATGCAAGGGATCTTGTTGGGGATCCAGCTGATACTAGGAGGACTCGATCTGATTTCGAGGAGCCTCCTATTTCACTCACTACCACTGAACCGTTTCCACCCAGGCATCTTTTCTCAATTCAGTCTTCAGATCAACAATCTTATGGCAAGGCTGCTAGAAATCCATTTTGAGAATCCACCATGTGGGAGGAGTACAAATCCCTCCTTGAGAACCAAACTTGGGATCTGGTTCCCTTTCCTTCAGGAAGGAAAATTGTCAGGTGCAGATAGGTCTATAGGACCAAGAGCGCATTGGATGGATATATTAGCAGATACAAAGCCAGGCTAGTTTCCAAATGATTCCAGTAGGTGCATGGCATTGACTATGATGAGACCTTCGCTCCAGTAGCAAAGATGGATTCACGTTTGTCACTTTCCATTGTGGCAGCCAAGGGATGGGAAGTCCATCAGATGGATGTGAATAATGCATTTCTTCATGACAATCTCTCTGAGGAGATCTATATGGAGAAGCCCCAGGGATTTATGCGGGATTCATCTTTGGTCTGTCGAATGAAGAAATATATTTATGGCCTCAATCAGTCTTTGAGGTCATGGTATGCCAAGATGGACTCCTATCTACTGTCATAGAACTTTGTATGTTGTAAATCAGACCTAAATGTTTACATGCTCAAGACGGTTGATTCACTTCTACTCCTAGTTTTGTATGTTGATGATTTGTTGATCATCGGTTGCTCGACTTCAGTGATTGTTGAAGTTAAGAGGATTATGCATGACAGGTTCTTGATGACGGACATGGGTCTGCTACACTCCTTCTTTGGACTTGATATCATTTAGGATGCATCAAGCATCAAACTGTCTCAAGCCAAGTATGCATGAGATCTCCTTGAGACATTTCACATGGCAGACTACAAGTATTCCCTGACTCCTTTCCTATCAGAAGTCAAACTTGAGGATGGTGGGGACACTCCACTGGTTGAAAACACATAGTACAGATAGCTAGTGGGAATCTTTTTGTATCTCACACACTCCAAACCAGACCTCTCCTATGCAGTTGGAGCAATCTCCAGGTTCATGCAGGAGTCGCATGAGCTACATTGGAAGGTTGCAAAGTGTATCCTTCGATACGTACATGGTACCATAACCTTTTGGATTCACTATTCAAAAGACTCCATGATGCAAGAGCATCATCAGCAAGCGCACGTGGAGAGACAACTCAGTGCTTTAGCATACCTTTGAATCATTTGGAATCTTAAACGTTGGCATTTCCTACAAATATTTGTTTTGAACTGATTGAAAAACTGAAGAAGATCAAATGCTTGGGATTTTCACTCCTACACTTTAATGTAACATAAATTAAGTAGCAGTTAGTTTTTTTCTCGAGTAGACGAGTAGTCGGAGGGAACCCTAGGAGACCTCTAGGATAAAAGGAGGTTTTGTATGCCCAAATGAGGCTGCTGCAAATTAGTAGGAGATTGTTGAGATTTAGTTGTTGCTGAATTTTTAGTTCTTGTTTTATCATAACTGTATCCATTTACATTTGAATGAATATAACAGAGGAAAATTGATCCAAATGCATGGTGTCACTAATGCTTACAATTCCCTGTTATTTTTTTTTCATGAATGAATGACTCATGTTGTTGATTATATGAAACTATGAAGTGTTTGAGTAAGTTTCGATTGTTTCTCTTCGTTGAGTTCATGGAAGGTGTGCATATAGTCCGCAAGGAGTGAGTTAACAGAGTCTGATTCGACTCATAAGCTCATAAGAGATAGCGTGAAACTTCTATTTTCAAGGAGTGCAAAGGGATTGTTGCAAGGTCTACACAGTCGCCCGCAAGAAATTAAGTCTTGCATAAGAACCTATTATAATGAGTGACAGAGTCTTCTTTGACTCATAAGCTCAGAAGAGATAGAAAAACATTCAATTGCAAAGAGTGCAAAGGGACTGTTGCAAGGTGTGCATAGTCGCCTGCAAGAAGCTAAGTCTTGCGTAAGAGTCTGCTACAAGGAGTGCACAGAACTGAAGTCAGACTAAGTTTCGAAGTAACCCTCTAAGGATTTGAAGGGTCCGAGAGATAAATCTCAGGAGAGATAGCAGTGATAAATATTCAAAGGGAGTGGAGTCCTGAAGGTTTCACAAACCATCGGCTAAGATCCATCCATGAGGGATTGGGATCATTCCAAATAGTTGGATCTGGGAAAGACGCACGAGTTTTAAGTCTTTCTGTGCACATAGGAGTGAGTATTCTCCGAAGTCCCAAAGAGGCTAGAGACAATCCATCATCCATAGGGACAAGTGGTGGAAGATCCATAACTCCGGATCAAAATTACTTCGAAAGTTTTGTGGATAAGGAGAAAGAGAAATCGCCGAAGAGCCGAAGGCCAAAGTAGATCTAGGTCATTGGCTGCGAGGAGATACGTGTCGACAGATCTGATACTCCGAGAAAATTCACTTTGTAGGATTCCAAGTGTGAAGGGTGAAAAACTCCTGAACTCCTAAAGGCCGGAGAAGATTCGCAATCATCTGTTGTGGAGGACACGTGGCGGGAATCCATCTCCTTTGGGAGAAATCACTCCAAGAGGAACGAGTGTGCAGGAGGTTGAAACTACCAAAGCCTGAAGAGCCAAAGTGGATAGTGTTCATCGGATCCATAGGGACACGTGACAATGGATCTTGTACTTCTGGTGGAAGTACCTCGGGAGGAAGCAAGTGTGCAGGAGGTTGAAACTCTGAAAGCCCGAAGAGCCGAAGTGGATAGTGGTCGTCGGATCCAAAGGGACACACATCAATGAATCTTGTACTTCAGGTGGAAGTACCTCAGGAGGGAGAAAGTGAGCAGAGTTTGAAACTCTGGAAGCCCGAAGAGATGGAGTTAACGATAGTCGTTGATCTGCGGGAGACGCACGTCAACAGATCATGAAATCCGGGTGAAAGCACTCTAGGAGGAAGAGTGTGGGGAAAGTTGAGGCTCCCAACGCATGGAGTCCTGAAGTGTATCTTGATCCTCGATCTGAGAACGAAAAATCTATGGTGAGGAATCATTGCAAGGAGTAGAGGAAAATTTAGCGAGCGCGCTAGTTCGCAGCCCGCAATTTGCTAGGAACATTGATCTTGTCAAGACAGGGGATCAACGACCATGATTTAAAGGAGGTTGGTGAGAACTTTATCGATTGTAGGGACAAGGCTCTCTGATAAAGAGGGAGCATGTTGGAAGCCCACAATTTTTGTGAACCATCGATCGACAGACAGGTCGGTAATGATCTGATCGTGACCGTGAAAACCCTAAGGGTGATAACAGGGCCTGTGTTTTGGGTTTGAGACCAGCAAGGTCTCAAGGAGTTGGTCCAACTTGAGAATAATTAACAATCTTTGACTGGGAGGTCGAGTAGCCCCAAGGAGAGAGGGGGAGGCGTCTACATCACTCTACATTGGACCTCATCGAGTTCACTGATTTTGACTGGGTTGGAGATAGCATTGATCACAAGTCCACATCTGGTTACTCACTTAGTCTTAGTTCCAGGCCTATCTGTTGGTCGAGCAAGAAGCAGGCTTCTATTGCTCTATCTTCAGCTGAGGCAGAATACAGAGGGGTAGTTAACATAACCATTCATTCTATGTGGCTACAACATTTTCTCACTAATTTGGGAATTCATATTCAATGGACGATCGTCATCTGGTGTGACAACCAGAGCACTCTAAAGTTCTGCAAAGATTCAGTTCAGAGGCAGTGGAAGAAGCACATCAAGATCTGCATGCACTACATCTAGGACTTAGTACATGAGGGGATCATCGACTTGCAGTCCTGTCCTTCAACAGAATAGACTATAGACATCTTCACCAAGACCTTCACTGAGTAGAAGTTCCATTCTTTGCGCAGTCATCTTGGAGTGAAGGACTCAATTTCCTAGCAACTGTGAGTTCTTCTATTTTTACATACATTTTACTTTGAGGGGGGGGGGGTTCCCATGAGGTTTTCCCCCTTTTCTCTCTTTATTTCAGTGTATCTTTTGTATTTGGGTACATAACATGGCCTCATTGTCAGGACCCATTCTTTATTTTCACCATAGTGATGTTTAGGGGGGGTGTTGGAGTTACTTCACACACACCTAGGATTTATTTTTCCTAAGGTTTTTCCTATGTTTACTAGTCATTATTCAGTCTCCTATATTTTAGGAAGAATATTCCTCTAGGGAGAATATTCTCTTCATTTTTTACTTCAATTTGATCAATTGAGTGGAGTTTAGATGCTACATTGGGATTATCACCATCCATCATTGGGATCATCACCATCTAATGTGCATTGTCCTTGGGGTCATCACCATAATATCACATTACCCATGATTCCTTGATATCCTCCTCACTTCACTATGTTTCAGTCAGTTAACTAAAGACTGATAGACTAGTTAACTCAACTAGGTGGCACTTCACTCCCGTAAATTCTCAAGAGACTAGACTAGGTGGCAGTTTACTCCCGTAATTGTTGGTGTGTGTCCAAATCACTCTAGACCACCACTATGGCACATTGGCTTCTCCTCCAGTGTGCATTGGTTAATTTATACAGAGTATATCATGTGTAAATTATCATTCATTTTTTTTGGATGGGAATTCTTCCATTCTTTCTCTCCTGCTTCTCTTTTCTTCTATTTTCTTTGCAACTGTGTATGTCAATTCCCAGCTCGATCTATTATGTGCAGGTTCAACACATTTACAATTGTAAACCAATTCCAATTAATGAATTAGGTTTGTAATATAATCTGGTTTAATGGATTAGGGTTTTGGATGCTATGAAAAGGTAAATATTTTATTATGAACAATGAAGTTAATACAATGAGATAGAGAGAGGTGAAACTCTTACTTCGATTGTTTTTTTTCAATTAAGGGTTTCAAGGGTAAATCTTTGTGTATTCCGTGTGTGACATTGTTATTCCTATGTTTTGGATTTTGTTAGTATTTTTTTTCTTGCATAGTTTTATCAAACTCTTCAACTAGATGGGTTGGTCAGATGGAACACTACTTTTCACTCTAGGGTATTGATTATGAACATGTTAAACTATGAGTGGGTGTGTTATATTTGGATAGGGAGCATTAGAAATTGTGGAAATTACCTAAGAAGGCTTCTTAGGGGTACATTTCTTAGAACCAACTTGTGAAGTCCCTCTATGCTATATTTGACCCTA
This sequence comes from Picea engelmannii, assembly GCA_009831015.1. Classification (NCBI taxonomy): domain Eukaryota; kingdom Viridiplantae; phylum Streptophyta; class Pinopsida; order Pinales; family Pinaceae; genus Picea; species Picea engelmannii. The sequence continues at coordinate 30,245 of WSFP011359780.1, forward strand.
ATACTAATGTTTTTGGGATGCTTACCCAGTTGCACCAAACTACCACAATGGAAGAATTTATTACTTCTTTTAAGTGATTGATAATCAGAACATAATGCTTAGATGACTTATTTTTCAAGGATTTTTTTATTAGTGGTCTCAAGGAGGATATAAGAGCACAAGCTAAGATTTATCACCTAACTACTTGATTGGATGCCTCTCAACTAGCTCAACACACATACGTTGTGGAAACCACCCAATCCAAACATTCCAATATTTTTAATGACCACATCCTAACTTTATGCCACCTCCACATCCCTCTATGGCCCTTAATGTCCACAAGATTACTTATGCAAAAATGGTGGAACATCAACTTAAAGTCTCTATTATAATTATGATGAAAAATATTTATAAGGCCATAAGTGTAAGGAATAAAAATTCTATGTCATTGATATGGCCCCATCTAGTAATTTCCAATCAATTTTAGATGATGAAAAAGTTGAGTTGGATATCATGGAGATTACACCCTCTATTGATGAAGTTACTTCTCAATAGCATCCTTGTGAGGGACCCCAAATTTCAATTCATTCTTTGGCAGACATTACATCTCCTTGGATCTTGAAGCACTTGAAGGTGATTGTCTTAATAGAAAACAATAATACCCACAATTTCATCATCAAGTAGCAAAAGAAACACATTGTTATGTCCATGTCTTTCACAAGTTTTAAATCATGATAACCATTGGGATTAGTATGAAATTGAATGGTAAGTATGAGAATGTGAAACTTCAAATGGGTCACTATCTCCTTAAATATAGCATGTTTTCTATATAAATTAGACAATGTGGTGTAGTTTTGTCATGGAATGGTTGTGAAAATTAGGTCCCATTATTTCAAGGAGCTATACATGTGATTTAATAAGGAGATATACCAAGACATTTCCAAAGGCCTCCAACTAGGCTCCCCAAAAATCATTAGCACACGTTGTATGGAAAATCTTCTAAAGAAGGGTCACTCTATCATTACTACATAACTTAATGCCATCCAAGTTATGGATAATTCCTCACATGTAGTTCATCCTAATTTGCAATTTCTTTGGAAAAACAACAGTAGGTCTTTGAACCACTCTAAATCATTCCCCCTTCATGTCATGAGCATGATCATGGCATAGCACTAATTCCAGTAGTTCAACTACCAAATGTGCATTCTTATAGACATCATTTTTCACAAATAAATGAAATTGAAAAGACCCTTATTGAATTGTTGGAAGCAGTAATGATACATCTTAGTACAAGCCCCTACTCCTCCCTAGGTAACATGGATTTGAATAAATAAGGCACTTAGCACATGTGTCTAAACTTTCTTTCCCTTGACAAGTTGAAAATAAAATATAAATTTCCAATTCTAATCATTCATGAGGACCTCTTGATTGAGCTTCGTGGTGCATAGTTCTTCACTAAACTTGATCTTCATTCTGGTTATCAATAAATTTAGATGAAGGAAGTAGATATTCCTAAGGTTGCATTCTGCACACATGAAGGACATTATGAGGTTTTGGTGATGCCTTCTAGTCTTTATAATGCCCCATCCACTCTCTAGAGCCTCATGAACAAGCTCTTTCAACCATTTCTATGGAACTTTGTGCTCATATTCTTTGATGATATCTTGATCAACAACAAAAATTGGGATACACATGTGGCAAGTGTTTATCAATCCGTAAAACCAGTTTTTAATAAGAATTGGTTCATCAAATGTTCCAAATGTTCTTTTGGTTCTTCTAAAGTGGAATATTTGAGTCAAATTGTAAATAGTGAAGGGGTGTGATTTGACCCTAAGAAAATTGAGGTAATGAAAGATAAGCCCCACCTAAAGACACTCAAATGTTTTAGTGGTTTCCTTGGTTGTATTTGTTACTACAAGAAATTTGTGTAGAGCTAGGGTAGAATTGCATCCCCATTAACATTCTTGCTCAAAAAATGCCTTCATATAGAATGATGTAGCAAAGCATGCCTTTCATCCCTTAAAGGAAGCTATGTGTACTATTCTAGTCTTAGCAATATTAGACTTCACTATGAATTTCGTCTTGGACTGTGATTGATGTCAGCCCAATTTTACTCACCTGCAACATTTAAGTGGTCATATCTAGAAACATCACAAATTAGCATATACCTCACAAAATAAGTCAAATACATGATCTACAGACTATTTATACACCATCAAGTAAATTCAACCCTTTAATTGACCATTTCCAAGTATTCACTAGATAGGCCTCAATAATTGCACCATTCAAACCAAAAAAGCATCGATACTGACACAACCCTTGTGAATTCATAAATTAGGGATTTCATTGGCCTATAAATTCCAAAGGATTCCTTGAAGTGGTGAAGTGGTTGAACTAGGCCTTGATACATCTCCCATATCATTAACATTTAGTACTTTGGAATTCCTTTTGGTCAAATCAAGGAAATGGGTAACAATGTCGAAAGGATGGGCATTCACATTAATAACAATTTAGATTGGAGCTTCAGTACAATCTATAAATAGAGGACATTTTTTATCATTTGAAAGGAAGAAATTGAGAATAAGGTTATGCTAGAGGAATAGAGCCAAAGGGTGCGAAGTGCATTTCTTAACTCACTTATTGTGAGTTTTTTTCCCTCGTGTTATTTATTCTCCCTCCAAAGTGACCATCCACAAAGAAGTGTTTCCCATTCCTCATTAGAGATTGAGATAGATCACTAACAGAGGATAAAAGGAACCTCCCACAAAGAAGATTGGAGCTCACCTACTACAAGCCTCTCCCCAAGTGATATAGTTATTTCTTATTGATTTTCCATTGGAATAAAATCAAATGTTGCTCGTTTCCCATAAAAAAATTATTCTTGTATATGATTTGAACCATTGACATATCTTGTTTGACACTTTGATATCTATTATGTATACTAGAGGATAGTTTAGTGGTTTATATCATTGTCTATTCTTGTTCTTTGTCTACTTCTAACTTGAACAACTGACTATGAGAGGGATTTTGGTACTTCCATGCACGAAAACCCCCTAAACAATGATAGCTCTAGGAAATGTATTGGGGTGGTATTGATGCAATAAGGATTCCCATTAGCATTCACCAATAAATAAGTTTGTGATAAAAACTTAGGCAAGTCTACATATGAAAAATAAATGATGGTCATCCTTCATGTAATCAATATGTTCTCCCTTGCATAATTAGGCATC
>ML848756.1:0-17016 GCA_009831015.1 Picea engelmannii
TTACTTATGGGTTAGGTGTGTTACAAAGTGGTATAAGAGTGGGAAACCACACTTGGCATGCTTGGGCTCACGAAAGAGTCAAGTGATTTTTTTCTTTATTAGAAAACTTTAAGGGAGAGGGCACCCTTCCCTACCCTATCTAGTAGAGAATGATTCAAACACAGGCCTCGATGGGTCAGAGAACATTCATAAGACTATTTTACCAATGCTAGGATGAGTCTATTGATATTATTACTACCATATGGAAATTATCTGCAAAAGTTCCTTGAGGAGAAGGATACAGATTAAAATTCGGTTGGGATTTTACCCAACGAGATTGAATCATGCTAGACTTTGGTAGAATAATCCTATCATTTATTTTGGAGAAATGATATCTATTCCTACCAAAGTGGGATTATGTCGAGGGGCATAAATAATAAAACTTGGATGCAAATGGCATAAACCTGTTTTAAGGAGTACTTGAGTCCAAAAGAAAAATGGACTGAATAGGTGGTAGGAATTTCCTAAAAGGTGGTCTTATGAAGCCTATATTAATTAAAAGTGTTGATTAAATGAAGGATATGGAATTAGGAGAGAAATATTTTATGTCTAGAGGCATTATTGGAGTAGGTGAGATCAACCTACATGACCTATTATAACTGAAAAACTTCTTAATGGGGTAATCCCTCTTTGTAAAATAAAATAAATCATAAGGACTGAGAATGAACCTCATGGAAGAAGTGAAATGACATGAGAAAGTTCAAAATCTCATGGTTGTGCTAGGGAAGTGTGTATCCCTATTAAATTAAGGGCATGTCTAAGCAAGAGGAATGGTTCCAGTGACCATTTTCTGAAAAGGGAAAGCATGTGCAACTCTCTGCATCAGAAGGAAACTGAGAAACAAAGTTTCTTCTGGGTGCAGGAATTGTTGGACAACATTTTTCTAATCAAGACGATAAACAAAGCTACAAAAATATGGAGTGATTGAGTGAGAAATCACAACAACCTCCCTTGCCTGGTGGATAGAAATCTAATCTTCCAAAATTATTGTTGGAGGAGGAGAGTGACCTCCATCCCTGATTGTTGCTAAACACAAGGAAGAATTTTGGGTGTAATGGTTAAGTATTGATCTAGTTTTACAACCTATATTCTATTTTAATAAGAATATGAAAAACAACTAGAACCTCTACAAACGATTAAAAGGTAAGAGATGGACTTCCTACCTAGGACTAATTATGGTCTAGAGATACTTTGGAGTTCTGTATTAAAATACTTAGTTAGTAACATACTTTGAAAATTGTATTTGGGATTTAAGGAAATATTCTAGATGTTATTAGACATTAAAATTCATTATAAATGAGGTAGAATGGTTAATGAAATGTTCATCTTGAATGTGGTAAGGGAAGTGTTGGAGCACTTCTAAATGACCAATGGGTCATATTGACATCCAGAGGTGGACGTTATCCATATAAGGTATGACTTGATATGCTCAAGTAGTGGTGAGAGGGAAAATAGAAAATGATTCCCTTGATAAAAAATATATGTTAACCAAAAATGGTTTGAAGCATGAAAGATAAGCTTGATAAGTTGTTTTGTTTCCTTGGGCACTATTGGAGTTGCCTAGATAATATTTTTGAGATGTTGAATAATTTTATAATACCATAGAAAATAATAATTTATTGTTGGTTGTTGTCATATGGGAAGAGGGACATACTTATGACTATGTGTGTTAAATTTTCCATGTGGATATTATGTGATCAAATGCAATCTCTTAACTGAGAGAGAAGCCCAATGTTGAGTGTATTTATGAGACTTCTTATGAGAATGGCAGTAGGATCCTTGGGAGAAGGATCTGGAAGTATGATATGTCCATGTGTATGAATTACATGGAAAGGGGGCCAACAATGAGCTTATCATGAATGTTTAGTTGTGTTTATTTATTCCTGAGTGCATGGATTTAATGCATCGTAAGGTTGCTTGATATAAGGAGTCATATTAATACCGAATATATGTGAATGAATGATGTTAAATGTGAAAATTATGCACATGTGTCATGTATGAGTGAAATGTAAGGAAATAATTTCACTTCCCAAGATTGAATGAATACCATGGATGCATGGATGAATCTATTATGAAGAGTAATGAAATATTTGTTTTGAATTATATCTTATGGGGAATGTGCCCCATTCCCTCAGGAAAGGCTAGTATAAATAGATGAAAGTGTAAATGAGCAAGGCTACTCTGTTATCATGATAAGATAAACCATGATTTTGCCTTTGAGGATTGAATGAGAATGATTGTGAACAATCATGAGTTGAATGATTTTAAATCAAATATGTATGTGAGTTGTGAAATATACCTATGGTAGCTACACACAAGCTTATGATTATGCATGTGCTTAAGTACATCATGGATGTAAGTTAACAAAACAAGGAATATGTATGGATAAATAAGTTGGATGCATAACAAAGATGCATGTTTATATTCCTTATGGAATATTTGTGAAACAATTGAATTTAACTCAAGGTTGAGCACATCAAAGATAATAATGGATATGCAATAAGGAAGTAGCATGCCGAAGGAGTTTCCTGGGTAGGAACTATGTGAAGACTCTATTAGGAGAACATAGTCACAAGCTTAATGATTGTTGAGAATTGGGTAGTGGGTTGAAAGTATATATATATATATAAGAATCCTTGATTACATTCTAAAACTAAATATATGAGTGGAAGACTAACAAATGAATGTTGACCATTCTGATAACTGAATGGTAATGTGCAGAATGCACAGGTTCATGATTCATTGTGAACAAAAGGTTTGTTGTTGTATCATGTTGAATTACCAAGAGGGTTAAGGTGAACCTAACTAAGACTTCTCAAGGAAAAGAGCATGGAGATCACAATAAGAAATAGATTTCATACGAAAATAAGGATAAAAGGGGGAACACTTTTCTCACCCTAAAAAATCTGAATTGTCTAACAAAGTTGCAATCCTTAGAAGAGCAGTTGTGGGAACAAGTACAACTAGAAAAATGGAAAATGAATAAATAATCATATTTAAATGAATAGATTTGGTCGAACCGTGTTAAATAAAGACAGATAGACCTTGGAAAATAACTCAACTGGACTAAAAGTCCAGGGTGGTGTAGGAGTTTGATGAGGGAAGATTTCCTTGAATCCTTTCTTATTGTTTATTGTATTTCTATGGTATGGGAGACCGATTTAATGATGCAGGTAAATGTTTTGACAACATAATGATGATGGTTGTATGATTGTAAAAACAATTGAGAATTGTTTTAGTTTCACTCATGAAAAAATTAAGGATAATGTGATGAAGTGCATAAAGATATGCTAGGACATATCTGAAAATGTTTTATTGATTGGAATGCTATGATACATGCATTTTTATTTTTACATGACAAATAATATAATTGTGATATATGTCATGTGTAGAAAGAAATTGAAATTGTTGGGAAAGACAGTTACCAATGGTAGAAAACCTCAAGAACATGATGAATGCGAGAGGGATGTTGTTGAAATATTGTTGAGGGGACTTTGGAGCCCCATCAAGCACTACTGATGAGGTAAAAAATAGAAAATAAAAAAAGGGTGCTAGCACATAGAACAAGTATAAAAATGTTCATGCATGTATGGCATAAGGTATGAAGGGATTTGGTAAGAACCCCTTCTGAAAGGCTTTCATTATCTTACTGATAGGACAATAATTTTGAGTGGCTATTGTATGCCATTTCTACCCAAGCAAGGTAAGATTCAAGAAAGAATAATCTGGATAGTAGACAGAGGAAGTCTATTCTAGTCAAGGATGAGTTATGGTGCTTGAAAACAAATGCATGAGAAAGGAGTACCATGGGTACAATGACCAATATAGGGACATTGGGAATAAAGGTGGTCATAGTTAGCACATTGCATGGAATGCATTAAGGAAATGCATATTGCATAAGAGGGAAGACAATAGATTGCACATTAAGGAAGTAGGACCTTCAAATACTCTACTTGAATTATAGAGGTATTAAATAAAAGAGAATTTGGGTGGCCATGAGTGTTGGCCCCCTGGTTAATAATGAAGGAAGAATTCTTGGGTCCATTCAAGAGAAAATTTTAATTTCATATGTACTTATTTGGGATCGTGATCCACCTATAGCAGGTAGCATAGTCCCGTTGTAAGAATGAACGAGAATGATCAAATATTGTGGTGAAGAGGTTGTCTGAGCTCCAACACACCATGACAAGGTTCTTTCCATAATTGTGTCAAACATAAACCCAATGTAAGGGAGCATTGGGTATGAATGTAGCCATGAATATTGACACATGGATTAAAGTTATTTCACAATTAAAATTGCATTGGGAAACTTTAGTGTGTTGAAAGGATGCATACATAAATAATGATATTTCCTTTTGCCTTATACCCTTGAATAGATGAAAATGACTTGGACTATTAGTATGCATAATTCTGAAAATATAATGTGCATGAAAACTAACAATTTGTTTGGCTGAGGGATGTTGAAATTGCAGGAAGAAAAGGGTCATGGATATGGCAGTGTTGTAAGCACATAAAGAATACCAATTGCTTGCTTAAAAAAAATCTATGGGAACGAAAGTCCCATACTTGTGAATCTGGTTCCTGTGCAGAACAGATTTGAAAATAAATGTGGAATTTGGAAATCTATGGGTGACATATTTGCAAGAAAATTTTGAATTTGAAATTTATGATATTATCTCATAATTTTTGTATGTGAGACAAAAAATATCTATATAGGAAGGACAGGAGAAGGCTGTCAAGATGGAAATCATGAAAAAATATATTGTTGAGACAGGAGAACCCTATGATAAGCCATGATCGCCCTATAATATGTTGTGTTGTGTTAATACAAGCTAGAGGGATGCCTCAAAAGAGAAATTTCGAGGGACACGTAGACTGTAAGGCTCAATTAAGTCTTTATAACTATTCCTATGTGAGAAATCCTTGGAAAGGAAATATGGATCGATCGAGGGACTGTATAGAAAATAAGGGGATTCCTGAGCTTGGGCCTAGAGGGTGAGTGACTACAAGGAAGATGAGACTTTGATAATTATCATAAACTATTGATTTGGATCATGCACACAATGGGTATGTCCAGGAAAAAAACAGTGAGCCAAGATAACAAGACAACCATGTCGATGCAAATCCACGAACTGCACATATAAGTATTATGATAGATTATGAAATTCTTCTCTTGAATTTTGAACAAAAGTAAGATTTTTTCGTATGAAATTATGATTTATATCCTTGTTGTCTAAAATTATTGAAGATATGTGACGAAGGCCAAGGGTGTAGAAAGGACATGACCAAGAAAGAGGATTGAGATTTTTGAAGCAGCTGAATGACAAAGGTATGACTGGTGTTACTGAGAAACAAAATCGAGGACAATGCTCCTTTTTAGGGGGGGGGGATTGTAATACTCCTATTTCCCCCAGCTTGTAATTAATCATTAATTATGATTACCATGCTATGGCATGTGAACAATGTAAATGTATTATTGTTTATATTTCCAATAACTAACTTTGGGGGTGAAACCTTGAAGTACTCGCCATGATATTACTGGAGGAAAGAGTGAGGAAACTGTAAAGAGGGTTCATTATGTCAAAATGACCCAAATTCTCTTTGTTGAAATAATAAGCCTCATCCTGATCCCAAGGAAAAATCAGTTAATGAAAGAAGGATTGGTGGTTGAAAATAAAATACCCCCATGAATGGAAACATGGAGAGTCTAGCTAAGGAGACAAAAAATTGTTAGCCCAAAGTACCATAGAGTGTAGTTTTCCTGCAGGCCCATATAGACCCAACTTCCTTTTGGCAAAAGGAACATAACATGTCCATAACCTCCCTGGGGGAAAAAGGAGAGGGCGTGCAAGAGAAGTGGGATACCAGTCATAAAGAGGAAGAGCACATGAATCTATCGAATTGATAAGAAGAACTGAAGGATTAAGTTGTTTTGGTTAAAGGGAGAGAACAAGAGAAAGAATATTTGAGAGTTTACATAACACATGACCTGAGCAGAAGGTCCTGAGCTTTACGATGAGGGAGCATCTGATAAACCTCACAAAGGCTGTGACAAAGAAAGAAACTCTAAGAAACTTCAAAAGCTCCCTAGTGATATCATGGCTCTGCATAGGGGTAGCCATAGCACTAAGAATGAATTCCTCTGAGCCTACGGTTGGGTGGAAAGGAGAAAACCCACAGTCAGTTGGTCGATGATCGAATGCAATAGATCAGTATTTCATATATCCTATGTACTAGAATTGAAATGAGTGGTTCAATGTCTGTGTCTATGATTGAAATTTTCATTGCATGATTAATATTTGTAATGCTTATTGTTCTTCTGTGAACCCCTACATTTGAATGGTTTATTTTTTCCTCTTCTTAAAAGCAAGATAACTATTAGACATGGGTCTTCAAATGAAATTAGGAATAGGATTATGGTTTATGTGCTGGTTGGAAAATCCTTAAGGGAATTTTCCCAAGGATTGATTTTTTAATGTAAGAGTCTAGACATAATTCGCTAGAATGTTTCAGTCCCGTTAATCCCTCGAAAATACTTTTCCCTGTTTTAGAACTTAATTTCTGTGAATGGAAGGCACTTCCTTCAAAACAGTCATCCAAAAGACCATAGGCTCATGCCAATGACCTCAAGCAATTCTTGGCTAAGATTTATGAGTGTAGCCTCTAGAGCTTGAAAAATTTGTTGTAACATTCCCCAGCCTACAACTCCACTGTCATGGAAATGCCACTACTCATATGTTGTACTTAGCTCTGAGACCAAACTATAGCATCCCCAGCCAAAAATGAGACCGAGTAATGATACCACTGTGGAATACACACTTATATATATAACATGCATTTTAATCGAAATTAAACACATAAAACATAGTTATTGTTACCATTCAGATTCAAACAAGATTAACAGTAAATTCACATGCAATGGAACACATGATCACATTTAAGCATCAGTAGCACAAACATGCATAATGTATAAATTACGCACATATTGATACTTATCTTTTCAACTGGAGTAACACCACCAACTACATGCAAACCTTCCACGAACCTCCTAGCTTTAGACCACACTGCTCATCACTCTCAACAGTAGGTCACCCCCAAGCTCGGACTAAGATCCACCAGGAAAGGGAATCTTAGGCTAGGAAATATCAACAGGAAGACACATCGTTTATGAGGAAGGATTCTCTCCCAAGATCCACTTATGCCCACTCCTCACAGACTCTCATTCCCCACATGCTTATCCCACCCCAGGAGTATACACCTTCACTGTCACACAGTCCATCGGTTGCTTCACCTCCCTTGCCTTGGGCTTCAACAATAGGCCATACCAGAATTCTCAGAGCTATGTCGAATTTGCAGGAATCCTTCTAAGAGAACTCACTTCCACAACACACTCTCTCACCTGGAGAGAGTTGACCATAGGCCTGACAACCTGCCTCTTCAACCAGAACCACCTCCCTCACCTGGAGAGAGTGTTACACATAGGCCTGACAACCTGCCTCTTCAACTCAATTACCACACAAGGAGGACAAAAAAAAGTCTCAACAAGGAACAAATGACGACATCAAGCCACACTCAACCAAGGAACTACATGGCCACAACAACCAAAAATTATGACACACATGACACAGACAATTACGTGATGCTCGAGCTCCATAGAAGATGTGGATCAGTCCATAGTTCTCCCTCGGTTTAGGATGTGTGACCAGAGAACATACACAAAGGTCGATGATGGAGGTCTTGGGTTTAGGTGGAGGATAGGAGAATGGACAGGATGAACAACCGTCCTGCGTGGGTTTCCTTCACTATGTGCGGGTATGTAGATGCGGAAACAGAGGCTAAAATAGTTCATACGGAGGATGGAAGAATGGAAGAACGACCCCCCAACATGAGTTGACTCATCAACTTTAATTGCATGCACTCAGGTCGAAATTTTTCTTCCTAGATCCGCATGAGTTACACTTAGCATAAGTTCATTTTCAAGGAACTTAGGACAACACTTGGTCAATTATCCACATTAGCCTTTAGAAAATAATAATAACTTATTATTCCATTTAGAGGTAAGCCCCCTAGATTATCCCCTAGGCCCACACACTTAGCCTCCTCCCTTACCCAACCTTGTGGAATCTTAGTTCCCCATAACTCTTTCTTAATGGTCAGTCGGGACGCAACGATGTTTATATTTTATTAATGATCTGCATAATTACATATACAAAAATTAGGCTCTTGGCCTTTAACACCTAGGCTCTCTGACCTAATAAACACATAAGCCCACTAGCTTGTATACACTTATCTCACCAGCCTATAAGCATGATTACAATACATAATATAACTGGGGCACGTCATTGGGGTATTACAATCCCCTCCCCTTATTTTTTCACTATCCTCAGTGCAACTCTTTGTACAACATCAACATGATTTTAAAAATATTAAAAATGATGCGGGTATTCTACCAGCATAGCATCCTCATGTTCCCATGTTGTGTCCTCAGGATGGTACCAGGTCCACTGGACCTTTACAAGCCCTATGGCTCGATTCCATAGTTGTTTTCTCTTCTGATCCAATATGCGCATAAGATGCACTTGCAATATGCCTTCTTGCTCCACCTGAATCACATTCCAATCAATGACATGATTAGAATCAAGTATATATTTCTTAAGCAATGAAACATGAAACACATTATGTAGAGTCATGGATGCAGGTAATGCAAGCACATATGCAACTAGTCCAATCCTTTCTAGGATTTCAAATGGCCTGCAAAATCTAGCTACCAACTTTGAATAGTTTCCCAGCTTTAGGGAACTTCTGTTGGATTTCCCTTTAAAGAAAACATGATCACCCACTTGAAACTCTCGGTGGGTTCTGTTCTTATTAGAATCACTCTTACGCCTATCTTGGGTAGCCTTCAAATTCTTCTTAATCTTCAACATTTTCTCTTCCATTTCCTTGAGTAACTCTAGCCCAACCACTGCTCTATCAGCTAGGTTATCCCATCTTAATGGAGTGTTTCACTCTTTTCCATAAAGTGCTTCAAATGGGCTCATCTTCAATGATGCTTGATACCCATTGTTGTAGGAGAATTCTACCAAGTGTAGGTTGTCTTTCCATTTATATGGTTTGTCCATCACATACATCATTAGTGTGTCTTTTATTACTCTCTTCACCCTCTATGTCTGTCCATCAGACTCAAGATGATAAGCAGTGTTGAAGTTTAGATTTGTTCTGAACCCCTTGAATAACCCTTTCCATAATTTTGAGGTGAATTCAGCGTCTCTTTCATACACAATTGTCTTGGGAACATCGTGCAATCATGATATTTCCCTCATAAATATATCGACAACATTAGCTTCTTTGTGGGTAGTCTTCAAAGGAATAAAATGGGTAGCTTTCGTAATATTTTCCACCACCACCATGATTGAATCATGTTGCTCGCATGTTCTGGGAAATCCTATGATGAAATCCATTGTCACTACCACCCACTTCAACTCAGGAATTGGTAAAGGCTGAAGCAACCCTGCTGGGTACTTGTGCTCAGCTTTAACCTTTTGACACTCCATACATATGGTGATGTATTCAGAAATATCTCTCTTCATACCTGGCCAAAAGTAATGGCTCTTGACTGCTGCCACAGTTTTCTGATATCCAGGGTGCCCAAGATAAGGCACATTATGCATTTCATTCAAAATCATAAGTTTCAAGTCCCGGACATTAGGTACATAAACTTTGTTTTTGTACAGAAGTATTCCATCAGCCTCTGATTTATAATTTTCCACTTTCTAGGGAATCTTACCTTGTTGTAGCTTTGCTACCAAATCCCTATACTGCAAATCTGCATTTGCAGCCTCCAAAATTGTTCCTTTAATATTAGTTCGGTACATGCTAATGGTCGTAGCATGCAATTCATGTAATCTCCTGCTAAGTGCATCAACTACTTTGCTTTTTTTTCCTTTGATATGCTTGATATCAAATTCATACTCACAAAGAAACTCCAACCACCTACTCTTACTATCATTCAAGGTTAGCTGATCAAACAAATACTTTAGACCATTATGGTCTATCCTTAGTTCAAACCTCCTTCCCATGAGGTAATGCCTCCATTTCCTTAGAGCGTGCACTATGGCTGCCAAATCTAAATCACGAGTTGCATAGTTCTTTTCATTCTATTTCAATTTCTTGGACTGATAACATATTACAAATCCATTCAGGCTGAGGACTCCTCTCAGTCCTTCTTTCCATGCATCTATGCACACTATGAAATCTTGATTCTGATTTGTAATCCTTAGGATTGGAGCACTGGATAAAAAATGCTTCAATCGCTGGAAGCTTCTCTCACATTCTTCAGTCCACTGAAAAATTTTCTCCTTCCTTTTCAAAGAAGTGATAAGGTGAGATATCCTTGAGATCCCTACAATGAACCTCCTGTAATAGCCAGCTACACCCATAAAGGATCTGAATTCTATCACATTCTTTGGCACTAACCATTCTCTGATGGATTTTATCTTCTCAGAAATCACATCTATCTCATCCTTTGAAATGATATGCCCCAAGTAATGGATTTGATTTTGATAAAACGATCACTTGCTCAACTTGGCATACAGTTGGTTCTCTCTTAGCACTTGTAGCACCATCCTCAAATGTTGTTCATTCTCTTCCTCCAACTTGTAATACACCAGGAATTCATCCAAAAATACTATGACAAACGTTTCTAGATATTCCCTCAATACACCATTCATTAAACACATGAAAATAGCGGGTACATTTGACAACCCAAATGGAACCACTATGAATTCATAATGACCATACCTTACTCTGAAGGAAGTCTTGTTGATGTCTTGTAGTATACCTAGGGAGGTAATATGGGGTACCTAGGGAGGTACCCAATGGGAATGTAGTTATGTGTTATTACTGGAAGTCATTTAATATATGGGAATGTGGTCATTCAATGTAAGGTGGACTAGGTCCACTATATTAATAAAGGCCCACTATGGTAGTTGGATGTAATAAATGTGAGAAGGCTCTCTAGAAGGTTCCTAGGAGATAGGGAGAGATATATAAAGAAGTGTAGGCAATGTAATGAAGGATAGCGAAGAATATTGTGATTGTACAACCAAGGATTTCTTGAGAAATTTTATCCTTCCATAAGGATTAATATATGGTGTTACGCTACCTCAAGGGTTTTTTCTATTTCTTGTGTTCATGTTATGGTGAATGGTTTATGGTTTATTCTTGGTATTATTGAATTATATTTGGAGATCTGATATAGGTACTTAACAATTGGTATCAGAGCACTTTCCTTGGCCAAAGAAGGGAAGATTTGTTTTCTCTTTTCGCAGAATGTTTTCTAGGGAAGAAAAAGAGGGTGGTGCAGTTCAGGTTCAGATATGAAACTTTACGATCTGAATTTTGATAAATAAATTGGGTATTTGAATTTTTCTCGGAAAAATATTGAATTTAAAAAAAAAAATCAGCCTAAATGGAGTTCAGGAAGTAAAGTTATGAACATTTTAAATTCAACAGTTTTTCAGGGTTTTTCCGGAAAAAGCCGCGATTTTCTGTCGTAACTTATTGTTCTATTTTTGAGGTTTTTCATAGAAAGATGTATTTTATAGGGAAATGTGATGGCCCTAGTATTGAATCATTCATTAAATAAAGAAATTCAACATGGGAAGAGAATTGGCCCCTTTGGGTAGATCTCAAATTGCAAGGTGATGCTACCATTTGGTGAAAATCGCTTGATTATAAGGAGATGATGACACTCTCCAATGGAGAATTTGAAAAACTATTGTTAGACAAGTGGTATCATGGAGAAAATAAGGATAAAGAGAGAAACAAGAGTTTATTTTCATGTGAAAAATCTATATTACAGGTTCATGGTTGTATTCATAAAGAAAATATCATTATTTCTACTAACCCTAGTTGCATGCATAATTTTATCAATGTTCAGTTGGTTAATAGATTGCAAGTTCCAATAAAGAATATTCAAAGCACAAAGGTTGAGGGTGAAAATGTTCAATTTTTTTAAAGATTTGAAGATTACCATGGATAAATATGTGTTGCATTTAGATTTTTATGCCATGGATATGGATGAAGTGGATATTGTTTTGGGATATCCTTGGATAGAATCAGTGGGTACCATTAATATTAATGTGCAAAAGAAGTTTTTAAAGTTGTGTTACAAGAAAAAGAAAATCACATTCCAGGATGTGTCTCTTAGTAAGAAAGATGGACCCATGGAAGCTAGCAAAGAAGTTATTGCTCAGTCTGAAGTTGAATCAGAGGTAGAGTCTACAGAAGGAGATGAAGAAAAACTACAAGAAGGATATAATCATGAAGCTCAGGAGGTCATTGACTCAAAGGCGCAAAGTGTTGCAGATTTGAAGAAAAAATAACAAATTCCTATAGTTGTTGTATATCGCCATCCACATCATATAGAGACACAAAATTCATCAAGGCAAGGGCATGTGTATCAACACATTTATGCACCAGCAGGGCACCAGATAGGAAACCGATCAAGAGGTGCATGGAGGACTACCGGCATTACGAGAAGAGCTCAAGCTATAGAAACAATGCCATGGCAACTCTGACATGATGCAGAGAAAGATAAGGGTGGAAAGGTATCAGATAGATATCATGTTCAACTTCCATTGGGATGGATAGATGGTCATACTTGGTACCAGTTGGCTACATTGCTTAGCCGGTCCTATTGTATGGTTTCTTCTCATGTTTCAAGGATGAAACATGTGAAGGGGGATGGAATGTAGTATACCTAGGGAGGTAATATGGGGTACCTAGGGTGGTACCCAATGGGAATGTAGTTATGTGTTATTAGTGGAAGTCATTTAATATATGGGAATGTGGTCATTCTATGTAAGGTGGACTAGGTCCACTATATTAATAAAGGCCCACTATGGTAGTTGGATGTAATAAATGTGAGAAGACTCTCTAGAAGGCTATCTAGAAGGTTCCTAGGAGATAGAGAGAGATATGTAAAGAAGTGTACGCAATGTAATGAAGGATAGTGAAGAATATTGTGATTGTACAAGCAAGGATTTCTTGAGGAATTTTGTCCTTCCATAAGGATTAATATATGGTGTTACCCTACCTCGAGGGTTTTCTCTATTTCTTGTGTTCATGTTATGGTGAATGGTTTATGGTTTATTCTTGGTATTATTGAATTATATTTGCAGATCTAGTATAGGTACTTAAGATGTCTTCATCCTTTATTCTTACTTGGTGATACCCTGACCTAAGATCAATTTTTGAAAATATCCTAGCATCCTTCAAATGATCAAAGAGATCATCGATCCTTGGCAGAGGATACTTGTTCTTTATAGTCACCTTGTTCAACTATCTGAAATCGATGAACAATATCAATGTTCCATCCTTCTTCTCCATGAACTGGACCGGGGCTCCCCAAGGTGACACACTTGGGTGTATATACCCCTTTTTCAAAATCTCTTTAAGCTTCAATTGTAGTTCTTTCATATTCGGTGTACTCATTCTGTAAGGATCTTTTGATACTAGAGCTGCTCCAGGCATCAAGTTTACAAAAAAAATAATATCTCTCTTCAGGGGTAGTCCTGGTACCTCCTAGAATACATCTTCAAACTCCTTTAGTACTGCATGGTCTTCGATATTTGACACCTTATCCTCAGGTGATTCCAAGAGGGATGCAAATAATTGACAACCTTTCCTGTAGCACTTCTTGATCCGAAATCGGATCCAGAAGCCTGACAGGGTTTAAAAATTCTCAAAAATGAAAGTGCTCGGAATGTGAAAAAACTAGCGCCATTGCGTCTGTCTCGTATTCCTAATTCCAGAGGTATATTTACTTCGTCAAACGGGCTCCGCATGAGCAAGATATCGCGTTCTGTTCGAAAAGTCAAACAGGCAAAAAAAGGGTATGACTGTACAGTCTGTACAGTCCATATAGTGCCACATGGCATGCTGACTGTACAGGCCGTACGGACATACAACTAATGTGGCAACCCCAGGAGGTGACATGTGGAAGCTCCAGGAGGTGACACATGGCATGCTGATTTGGCATATGGGCAGACAGCTGGACCAATCCAGAGGTGACACGTGTCACCACTGTAAGGGTGACACGTGGCACGGATGACGTGATAGGGCAGTGACGTGGCAGACGTACAGTTTGGCGCGTGGAAGACACGTGGGACTACTCAGCGATTGACACTTGGTGACTGGTGGTTGGTTGTTGAGGTGCCACGTGGCCCAATCATGGGCTTCCATGTGGCACCTTATGGTTGGTTTATGTTTTTGTGTAAAGTTTTGTGGTGTGGACGGGAGTCGAACACCCAACCTCTTCCCAAGCATATGGACTAGAAGGGTGGGGCTAGTTAGCCCACCCTCGCTTGGTTCTTAACAGGCATATGATAAAAGTTTTATTTGAGTTTGAATGAAGCTTTGTTCGGCGGGGAAAAGGGTTAGGTATTAGCCCCAACCCTCGACACATTTGCATTGACATATGACCACATGACAGGACCGGGAGCCAACGCGCACAGGTGTTTATGGATAGGACTAGCCCACGGATCCTGGGTGGTTACCATAGGACCGGGGCTACAAACATCGAAAGGGCGTGGGAGTTATGGGGCATATCCCGTGGGATTATGCGAACACACCACAAACCGGGAGCTAGCGTGAGACAGGGGGCCAGCGCTTAGCCTATGGGCTAGTGCTTGGCCAAAAATAGCATCCATATGACCATGCCGGAGGGTGCGTGCGTTGATGAAAGGGGATAATGCCCAATTTTGTTCAAAAATGGGTTTTCTACTATAGTTTTGTATTTTCTATTTGATTTTTTCCTGATATTAGTGGATTTTCTCCATTTTTGGGAGATATTGGGCATTTTTGGAGCCCAAATTTTGGGAGGAAGTTGGAGATGAACAACTAGCTTCAAATCTATATAAACCAGGCCTATTTGAGGCCAGGGAGGATAGTCCAAGACAGAAAAAAATAGATTTATGCTGAAGGGAAGCCAAGCCAAATCCATTTTTATGCAGGGAAGATTTTGAGGAGAAGACATTGTCGGGCCATTTCTGGGAGCTCCGGACGTTTGTTTTGCATGTCATTTTCTTTGCAGGGTTCTTGAGATCTGGACGAACATGACCAGATTAGTCTTGTAGCCAATTGGCATTGCATCGATGTACGTTTAAGCTTTTGAACAGAAATAAAGAAGCCTCCCCCACAGAGACAAAGGCTCAGAGACGTAGTCAAAGTTGTGTCAAACTCCGTTATCAATCAGCGTGTTATGGTTTGTTGTATATTATTTCATTTCAGATCTGCATATGTGTATATGGTTTCCATAATTCCTCTTGTTTCCTCATTCTTTCACTAAGTTTCTCAAATGGTTAATTAATGCATGCAAAATTAAAACTCAACCATAGTCATTAAAATATCCTACGGATCAAGCGGTATCAGAGCTAGTTGACGTTTGGATTTGATTTTTGCATGTTAACCAGGGAAAAGCTACAGCATGGTGAAGGCGATCTTGTTGCAGAGAATACATTAATTGGATTGAGAAAGAGAGCTTCTCACAACTAGAAGATGGCATCGGAAGAAGGGATTTCTCAAGATGAGAAAGAATTCCGGAAAACATTCCATGCTATGTCGGATATGGTGAAAGTTTTGTACGAAGATTACTTGGAACGGAAGCGACCAATTTTGGGTGGATCTTTGTTGACGGGTGAAATTGACCGTCCGTCAACTGAGAGAGTGGAACCGGTCCGGGGTTGTCTAAATAACCCAAGTCGTTTGGAATGGACCACCCTGACGGGTTTAGCGGCTCCATTAGCCATTCTAAGGTCCTAGGAAAACCAAAGAGAAAACTAATCTAAACCAACTAAACTAATTAAAACAAATAAAACAAACTAACATAAAACTTAAATAAAACAAACTAACTAACTAATCTAACTATTAAACAAACTAACTAATCTACTATCTAAATATACAAACTACTAATTAATACTATACTAAATATTATCTGAAATATAAATTATCTAATTACCAATTGCATTATAACTTATTCACAAATATACAATATCTACAACTTGCAGATTTGAATAAAACTTGGAAAACTCATTTGCTTTCTGCCCTAAGACAGAGAAAGATATTTCTTTTTTTTGATTTTATGATTTTATGAATAAGAAATTAAACTTACTGAAATTAAACAATCTAATATACTAAACACACATATATGTCTAACTAAACTTATATCTAAAATAAACTACTAATAAATATACCAACAAACAAGTGACAAACTGACCTGGAAACGCTCCAATTTTTCCCTGTGTATGATGACTTTGAAGCTAGTCGGAGGAAGGAAACTCACACTGGTTGATCCAAAAGCTTCTCGTAAATGATAAGCTGCAATGCTCTTTGAGTTTATTTATAGGACAAACAAGACATAAAAAATTATAACAATTATATAATTTATAAATCTCTGCAATAAGGGAAACATGTTATGCAAAAACTTATACTTAATAATCCAATTAATGAAGAAGAGAAATTTGTCATTCACAAACTGAACCAAGTAATTGTTATGTTTTTTATACACTGGAAGAAATCAGATATGGATTATATTGATTCAATTATATCATTTGCAAAAGACTAAGATAGCTAAAGTAGTCATTAACCAAATGCAAATAGATACACATAAACATAAAACAAAATATTGATATTATGAAAAGTTAAAGCTGTAGCAGAATATCAAATTTTGTCTCAGTCTGTATTAAAATTCCATATCCTTGTTCTCCCACGAATGAGGATCATGTTATTACAAAAATAATGAGTATTTATAAGTCTTTCCACAGGGTAAAACCTCCCTGTGGATAGTATCAAACTGTTTACATAATCTGGGAAGATATTCCCAAAATCAACTAAACTAGGAAACTAAAATGAAAGAAAATATTTCAAATATCCTCTAAACTGTCCATCCAATCCAATGCAATTTCGAATTCACCT
>ML848756.1:25165-38623 GCA_009831015.1 Picea engelmannii
GGAAGTGTCAACTGAAAGAGAATATTCTCTAGGTGGAATATTCTCCCCTAAAATATAGGAGACTAGATAATGACTAATTATGACTAATAAACAAGGAATAACCTTGGGAAAAATAAATCCTAGGTGTGTGTGAAGTAACTCCAACATTGACCTACTCCGGGAGAGAAAATGTGTTAAACAGTCAAAACATCATAACGCTAAACTTGCGAAGTATCGTGGACCGTGGATCTAAGAATCCTTCGGGACCCTTCTCGAACATTATATCAAGCCTAGTGAAAGGATAGCATAAAGTACTCTGACAAAGTCCTACTCTAGGAGGTTCGACATGTTGGTGAATGAAAATATCACTAGAGCGCCTAAAACCAGAGCGACGTGGCATACTAATGTCACCTAGGGTGACATGGACCCATAGTAGGTGTTGCATGTGTCACCCTGATTCATGAATTTCATAAACCTTATGTGTCAAATATATTTTGACAAATGTCACCAGTTGATTAGGCCATGTGTCAAGGTATTTCCTTACTAATGAATTAACATCGAAACATTGAAATGATGTTGTAATAAAACATCAAAAGCTTCTTAACTTATGCCTTACTAATGCTTCTGAGTTCAATGGAGGTAAGCTTGAATCATATTCTTTTATCGAAACCTATGTTCCACACTGCTAGTGAAATTATATATTAATTATTCTACAAACATGAAAGTGACTTTGTTAAGGTCATGATTATACTACTATGTAATAACTGAGGGTTTTAGAACAAGAGATTCATCGAGTTGTCGACATTGATAAAAGAGTGCCTATGAGAAAGAATATACATTATTATTTTTGAACTAAGAATCAATTTACCAAAGAAAAACAACTTTTTGATTTAATCGTTACGAAAGAAAAAGTGTCTTCCAAATGATTAGATCATCTAAGAATCTTACATATATGACCTCTAACTTCATTATCAAATGACTAGAACATCGAAGATTCTTACATAAAGGACCTCTAACTTTATTTGAACGAAAGAGGCATTTCAATGGGGCATTCACGAATTTGGAAATATTTCCATTTAATACTTTAGAGATACCGTGCATCTCTAAAGATCACCTCCCAAATGATGTGTATTTTATTTAAATGAGGCTCATGAACATGAAATGTATTCGTCACAGAATAATGGCTAAATCTTTGATTCTGTTATGAGATATTCAAATATTATTTTACAGTGTTCCATAACTATGCTTCTGTTCCATACAAAATTGAAGTGTTAATAGATTGTTGAGTCGTCATCGTCGTCATGGAAAATTTATTTCAACTCCTTTGATAGTTGTCATCGTGGAGAAGTTATTTCAACTGCTTTGATAGTCATTTTGAGATTGTTGTTTTAGAGGAGAATATGAGAAATGTTAAAATTGAATGTGTTTTATGGAGGACAATATCACTGAATGTATAGTTGATTTAAGTTGATGATGATGATTAATGTCCACTAAAATCAAGATTGGTTTATCAGACCTTAAGAAAGGTAAGAGATTACTTGGACTTCTTTAGAATGTTATTTCGATGCTCAAAATGCATTTGGAAAAGTCTTCCAATAGAACTATAGTTTTGATCACTTAGAAGGTTAGGAATATCACTATTGTGACAAATATTTTGAAATCGAGATTTAATTTGGGTATACACAGGGCACTCTAGGAGAAAATGATTTTCATTTTAACCCTTTGGGTATCACAAAGGTAACAAATTCTTTCACGCCATGGTGTTTTGGGCATTGTCCAATGACTAGTTTCACTATGCAACTCATGAAATTTAGTTCTTATTTTAACGATATTCAGTCTCTCCCTCAAGATAGTCAAAATAGAGAGACACTTTTGATCTTAAAGATTCGGGTTAACCACCTCCTTATAGTACCTTAATTATATTTCATGATCCATTTGCATATGGGTATGGCTTGTTTATATTCAGGAGATTGAATAAGTTTATAGTTTGGGTTCAATTTTGGCATTGTGTTTTGATTTTCATATGTTATTTTTAACTTTTTTCATTAATAATAATAATATATTTCTAATGACATTATCTAATCAAGACATTAAATTGATATATGAGGTCTTTTTGTGTGTGGTATAAAGAATTTCGTTTACACTATAATTTCATTTCTCATTTTATGAAGATGTACATACTCGAATTTCTTATTCTACACTAAATAAATGTGTTTGTTGAAATTGTTTGTTCTTGAGTAAAACTTCTAATTTACTTTGAAATATTGTTTATCAGATAATATGGACATAAAATTATCAACCATGCTCTTGACCACCTTAACCTTATGTAGAAATACCAACTTTTCAAGTTGTAAGCTACATTACTAATCGTCCAAAATGGTTCTTTATTATTCACTTTATCAACATAAAAATCATGGTTCTTTGAATTTGTGGAGATAGATCAATTAATGATGATTATCATGATTATAGTTCATTGGGACTAAGTTTATCCTCTCACATATATATAATTAAATTAATTACTTTTAATTTATCATATTGATTTTATAATACCTTGGAAATGATATATATAATTAAATTAATTACTTTTAATTTATCATATTGATTTTATAATACCTTGGAAATGAAACTTCTAGTTCCCTTTGGTTCTTATGTATCAATAAATTATGCAGTTAGGTTTAAATTTAATGTATTTGTAGGTCAAATATTCTAAGAGAATGTGATTATTATCATTTGTTTTATTATAGAGCTCATCGGAATTTTGTATTATCTTTAGATTTTTTAATTTTGATTTTAAGATAGAGAGAATAAAAAATATATTTTTAATCTTCTATGTTGAGGTTACTAAAAGTAGCTTCCTTATTTTCATTTTAAAATTAACTATGGTAATTCTTTTATCTTAGATTGTGTCATCCTCAATGATCCCAAATGGTTTGATAAGAACATGCACATTTATTTTAACTTATTTTGATCAATGGCTAATTTTCAATCATTTAAAAAAAAAGTGGTAGGATTCATGACATTCTTGATGTTAACTAACTTGTTCATATACATTATGTAATTAACCCATAATTATTTTCACTCGGTGAAAGCCAAACTTGTAAAAGAAGGTTGAAGAAGGGTTTTATAAAGTGTTTCTATATTTTATTTTTTTTCTTCAAAGTTTCATTGTAAATGCTACAGCCATAAACCTCACACCCATATAAAATCCACATACAATTGTTATGGTATGAAGGGTATTGAAGAGGTCCCCCTATTTTCCTGAAACAAAAAAATTCTAGCTTTAAAATTGTTCTCAAGACCAAAATAATATGTCCAACGTCCATTAAGTGTTTTTTGAAAACTATAATTTGAACATTGTTTGTAATGAAAAATAATTCCAAGATGGAGACTCGGGTACTGGTGGGTCATTTTTAGAAAAAAGAATGTGTGAGAAGTTACTATAGGATTAACTTGGGAATTTTTGGGAGTTAGTGTTAGGTTATGTTCTTTTGTTTCATTTTCTTACTAAGGGTTGGATGACATTTATTATTAAGGAGGTAAGTGATGTGATGAAGGTTTTTGGGGAAAGATAGAAATAGGATTTAATGCCTATATTCATTAAGCATTGGTCCCCCTTTTTCAATGCAAAGTTATTAGAATAATGGATAATCTCAATGCGGGTCAAATTACCTAGTATGGCTCTTGAATTTTGGTCCTTATAGGTCTTCAAGGGTATTAGGGCCTCAATTGGAACATTTATGGATGTCAATATTGGTTTTCAAGAGGTTAGGATTATGATGGTAAGGAAAAATTGTCTTGGTCTGGATTTATAGGAGGGACTAGAGAAATATATGATAATTGAAAGAGGCCTTATCTCTCATTCTAAGGTTCTAGACTACTCAAATATTTTGTTTGAGTACGCTAGGTGCCATAGGTATTGATGCTTGGTAGTATAATTTGATTTAGAGTTTTCTTATGAATGGTTGGGTTAAAAAGGTTGAGTATGTGGTAAAGGTGGAAGAATATATTGTGTTATAAGGTTTGATCAATTAGTCTATTTAGATGGTAAAGGAATGAGACAATGTAGGGGTTATAAATGCAAATGAAAATTAGAAGTCACTTATTTCTATGACTTATTCATCCTCCAAAGGAAATATTGGTATAGGTGGAATTTATAATATAGAAGATATGGTCTCCACATCTATGGGTAAGGGAAACCATAACTCTCTTTCTACTTTTCCTGATCAGATTAATTTTAATAGGGTTGATAGTAAAGGCATCATTTCCTTTGTAGGGTTCCAACTTATTATATGAGAAAATGAAGTTTGAATGAGTAGTTTACTTCATTTGTGGGTAGTGAAGGATTTTGCAAGGAAATCCTGACCTTATCCCTAACTCTCCATACACAAAAATATTTGGGTAGCAAGGATAATAATTTTATGTCAAGGGATAGTGGAGGGGATTCAGGAAGACCCTCTAGATATTTTCACAAGCATCATCAAATGGGTTATTGTTAGAACATGATATTTTGGGACAAAGTTTGGGAATCACATGAGAGTAAACTGCGCGACAAGTTGGCTATGGAATAGTGCACGCGGAAGAAAAGAAGATAGTTAGTTCATTTTCAAGGGTTAGTGTGTGTGGAAGGTGAAATTTAGCTAGAAGCAATTGTACCTTTTGATCCATTTCGTAACAGGTTAAGCCCTGGTGTCAATGCATAAATATGTATGGGTTTTTCGTAAAATGTAAGTGGTAAAAATGTTTGGAGACAGAATCAAATAATAGGTGTGAGGAGTGAGGAAGAATACACTAAGTGTGCACTGTATGCGTGAATAGTAAGGCATGTTGTGTTATAACTAAGATATATTGTATGAGCACAATGAACAACTTTTGTAAGGAATGATGTTGAATGATAATATAAGAATCCTGTCATTGTGGACATACACCAGTTTGGGGTGAACAATGTTAAATATTTGTGTTATGACATATGTTTTGTTGTGAGGTGTTTCTTTTTTGTTCTATTTATGGCACACATGTAGTATGAATGATTAATATGAATATGTTATATTATGGTTCTGTGCACATGATGAACAGTATAATGAATGAAAGTTAAGTATAATCGATATGATGAATGTATCCCATTCATCCATGACTCTAGAAACCTGGTTCCTTCAATCCCCATATGTACCTCATGTGGGAATTCACCTCCTTGTGGGTGATGCCGAAAGGGATGGTATCTGTAGGGATTTGTTGGTGATTTTAATTTTGAAACGTGGGACTTCCCATTGTGCACCAACTTTTATTTTGCAAATATCCATGATTCAATGACGTGATTGGATGCAAATGATCCACCTACTTATTTATGATTCAAGAGGGGTAAAAAACTTGGTTATTTATGTGGCTAAAGTGTTATCTAAAGAGAGAGGATTTAGTTGTAATACCCATGTTTCCCCCATCTTGTAATTAATCATTAATTATGATTACCATGCTATGGCATGTGAACAATGTAAATGTATTATTGTTTACATTGTCAATAAATGACTGTGGCGGTGAAGCATTGAAGTATTTTCCATGATATCACTAGACGAAAGAGTGAAGAAACTGTAGAGAGGGTTTATTATGTCGAAATGACCCAAAATCTCTTTGTTGAAATAATAAGCCTCGTCCTGATCCCAAGGAAAATCCAGTTAGTGAAATAAAAACCAGTGGTTGAACAATCAACTACCCCCATTAATTGAAGCATGGAGAGTATGGCTAAGGAGACAAAAAAATGTCATCTCGAAGTACCACAGAGTGCAGTTTTCCTACTTAGATTGACCCAAGTTCCTTCTAACAAAAGGAATAGGATAGGTCTAGAACCTCCTTGGGGGGAAAAGGAGAGGGAGTGCAAGAGAAGTATACCATTCAGAAAGAGATAGAGTGTGTGAGGATATTGAGATGAGGAGAAGAATTGAATGATTAAGTTGCTCTGGTTAAAGGGAGAGAACAAGAGAAAGCATCTCTAAGAGTTTGCAGAAAACATGACCTGAGGAGAAGGTCGTGAGATTGATAATGAGGGAGCATCTGATAAACCTTGCAGAGGCTATGATAAAGAAAGAACCTCTAAGAAACTGAAAAAGTTCCCTAGTGATATAAGGGCTTGGCACGGGATTGGAAAGAGTGATAAGAATGAATTCCTTTGAGCCTATGGTTGGGTGGAAAGGAAAACACCCACATTCGGTCGGTCAATGATTGACTGTAATATAGAATTATTTCATATACCCTATGTACTAGAATTGAAATGACTGGTTGGATGTCTGTGTCTATGACTGAAATTTGTGTTGCATGATTAATATTAGTAATTCTTATTGTTATTCTATGAACCCCTGCATTTGAATGTTTTTTTTTTGCCTTTACTTAGAAGCAAGAGAACTATTAGACATGGGTCTTCAAATAAAATTAGTTATAGGATTATGGTTACGTGCTGGTTGGAAAATCCTTAAGGGAATTTTCCCAATGATTGATTTTGTAATGTAAGAATCAGGGAAGACTTCGCTGGAATGTTTCAGTCTCGTTGATCCCTCAAAAATGCCTTTCACTGTTTTATAACTTAAGTTCTGTGAACGGAAAGTGCTTCCCTCAAACTAGTCATCCAAGAGACCATGGGCTCATGCCCACGACCTTAACCAAATCTTGGCTAAGAGTTATGGTTATACCCTTCGGAGCTTGAAAAAGTTCCATAAGACTTGGTCCATGGAACCCTTCGCTACACTCAAAGAGGAGTTATGTTATTCGAGACTCCGATAATCCAAAGCTCCGAGGTGAATG
This sequence comes from Picea engelmannii, assembly GCA_009831015.1. NCBI lineage: Eukaryota > Viridiplantae > Streptophyta > Pinopsida > Pinales > Pinaceae > Picea > Picea engelmannii. The sequence goes on from ML848756.1 coordinate 31,931, forward strand.
AATATTGCAACGTAGAAATGCACTGAAGGAGACCTATCGGACATGAAAATTGAAGCTCAATCGAAAGTTAGCGATCATTTACCCAGCATCCTAGGATTCATCCCCTTTTTAAACCCCAATCCACTTCTCGGTCACAAAGTAATGTGACCTGTAGATTTGAGGCTATTCAATATCTCCCTTGATTGTTGGATCCATGTCGTAGTCATTTGGCGTTGACCTACTCCAGGAGAAAAAGAGTGTTAAATGGGAGGAACCCCCGAATGATGAAGTCACAAATCTATGAGGATCGTCGATCCAAGGATGCTTCGGTATCTCTCTTGACCATTGGATATATATCGTGGTCAGTCCAATGCTGACATACTCTAGGAGAGAAAAGGTGTTAAACAATTAGAACCTTCAAACGCCTAACTCGCGAAGTAATGTGGATTGTAGATCTAAGGATTCTTAGAGACCCTTATCTATTGTTAGATCGATCCTAGTGAAAGGACAATGTAAAGTACGTCGATGAAGTCCTACTCTGAGAGGTTCAACATGTTGGTGAATGAGAATATCACTAGAGAATTGAAGGTTGGAGTGACATGGCATGCTAATGTCACCTAGGGTGATGTGGACCCATAGTAGGTGTGCCACATGTCACCAGTTGATTAGGCCATATGTCACCCTTGTCTTCTACCAAATGTCTTTTTTTGGGCCAAACTAAGGAATATTATGGTCCGCTTGATCATTATTCGACTCTCCGACTAAACCCCACTTTGGGTGATTCAGGATGCAAAGCATGGATTTTCCCCGAAGCACCGAAGGTCGGAGTGACACAAAAAAATGGCGTGGAAAAGGTACACAGTGGAGTCCGACTGTGTGATAGATCCATGACATGTCAACACATGTATAAGCCAGGTGTCCTATTGATTTATCGTATATGATATATTTTTGGAGAGATGGGTACCTCGTGTCAATGTATCATCATCATTGTTGGGCTAAAGATATACCATTTAAATAAACATTTAATTGTCAACCCGGGGAGGTAGACTTAGAGGAACCAAAACTGTATGTGCAAGGTTGAAGAGAGAGTTTAAAGAATGTCAATCTACTTCAAAAGAAACTACTGAAAGAAACTATACTAATCTACCATGTTCTGCACTCATTCTGCACTAATCCTACACTAGTTTTGTACCAACTCACAAAATGCATTCTAAGCATATAAAAGATCTACTGAGAAAACTGATGACGGGAAAAATACTCTAACTTCTGCAATGTTGAATTAAATGAGCCAATCGAATAAAAACTAAAATCATACTCCTACTAGAAGAGAACACTCAAATCTCTAATGCGATGGAAACTATGCAAAACATTTATAGCAAACTCATAATAGTATAAATCATATGGATGAACAACTTCTGATTATTTCAATAAGGAAGAACAATACAACTGTTGGAAACTTATCTATCTCTGCAAATCTAATCTATTTCTAAATTCTACATCTATCTCCCCCATATAATCTCTTATGCTATTCATTCTCTATATATTTCTCTATGTCCATTCCAACTCTTATATAGAGTTTGGAATTAGTTACAATCAGGCTTCTGCACCTCAAGATCTGCAGTACCATGTTGTGCGCCTATACATAGGCAATACATTAATTACAAAAACTATTTCAGAGTATCAATGTTTGAAGAGAAAACACATTTCACATAAATCTCCCTTTGAATCAGTCGAAATAACTGAGTTATTAGGGCTCCTTCAACATCTGGGCAATCCACTTGGCACTTGGAATTTTTGGAAAAATGTCATAACCACAAAATCTAGGTTTTACCTGTTTAGAAAAATGAGAATATATCCCAAACTGTTAATAATTTGTGGAAATTGTCCGCATGGGAACCAATTTCGACCCTTCTGCACAAAACCCGGATCTTAGTTTTTCAAGATTCAACTTCATCACCTTGAAATTGTCGCCAGAATTTGACTATGTGGAAAGTGATGGGAATTCATAGACTGTTGGGCTTTGAAGATCTATCAAATAGGAGATATTTATTGAGAAATTGTTGAAGCCAGGATGTGGCAGACTTCGATGAAATTCATAGTCTTCCTGCGAAAGAGAACAACACATACACATAATCGTATGGCAACAATGATTGAAAAATGTCCAGTAATGGCGCTCAACATTTCAACACTTGACGACCATGCTCAGACTGGATTTACATGCACCCAATATTTCTATTTCATCATCTTGATGGCAGTTCCATTCTGGTAGCAATCATTTTTGGCACTTTGATATCAATCGATTCACACAAATTCATTGTCATAAGTTGTGATCTTGAAAAACAAGTGATTGCATTATTAGAGAGCATGCTAGTAGTTTTCAATTCCCATACTCCGTGCCCTTTTCTGTTGATGAATCATAACTGATTGATGAGCTGATGCGCCAAATCTTGCTTGAATTTATATGTGTGGAATACATACTTTAACTAGGTGCATATAAATAGAACTGATCAAGACACATGGTGTTTGACCATTAGGCTTTGGAGATCCCTAAAGCAAGAGGCAAGAAACTTTAACAAGTGTCTTGTGAATACAATCACAGAGATGATAAGATAAACATGCCATCATCATCCCTCCTTCAATGGTCTTTATTATCAGCAACAGTAGCAAAGGCTTTGTCGCAACCATGGTGGTGTTTGAACATGAGTTTGATATGATCATGTAAAGAGCATATCGCTTTGGGCTTGGCCTTGGTCTTGGAAGATTTCAGAAGATCCACTTGTCCACATACTTCGAAGGAACGATCTTTGACCAACTTGATACACCTGCACAAAATCCTTATAATACATGAGCCTTTAATGAGGAAAATTCCCCAAAACTGTGTGGGAGGTCTTTCAATAGTGATTTGAACTTAGAATATCATAATTTGAAGAATGACGAGGTCTCCAAATAGATAAATGTTGATTAGAACCATTTCTTCCTTCCTCGATCCAAACTTTATCAAAGCGTGAGAAAATGAATCATAGTTATGAGAAAAATGAACAAAATATTTATGAAAGAGGTCAAGAATCTACAAGAAAATGTATTAAATCTGGAGCCCAACATTCCCCCATGCCTGGATTTTTGAATGTCCTCATGCAAACGAATTGTCCTCTTAACAGTGGCACAATAATAGAATGCTAACAGTCCCGAGGACACTCCATTTGATTGATGTGAAAGTGCTTGTAAAGATCCCCTACACTCTTAGAATGTTCTTTCAACTCATTCATCCATCACTTAGATAAAATTATTCAATCACTTATTATTTCAGTTGATGTTTTTTTATTTCAGCAAAGATATAAACTATTCAAAGATGTTGATCTTTATTCACTATCCAACCTACCTACCTACTTAAAGAAAAAGGGACATTTCTTTAAGTATAGGAAAATAACCAATGAATCCACCGACGTAGTAGAGTCAACAACAAATTCATACCCTTTGATAAAAGATATATGTGCATAGTCACCCAGGCATGAAGAGTAAGTAACATCGATTGAGTTATTTCCAAAAATTGTTGAAGGAGAAGAGCATCTGAAAGTTGTAAAGCAGATTGAAACCACCGTTTAATGTAATCCTGCATACCATGTTCTTTTGTTGTTGGAACTTCTAACTTCTTAGTCTTCTCTGTGGGTTTGCATAGGTTCTCAAAGGGAACCATTCGATCAACCGATTTCTCCTCCATCTCTTGAGCTGCAGAGATTTCTTCAAGTTCTATCAAGATGCAAGAAAGTTCCTACAGTAATCTCTTCTTCCGTTCAATCAATCTTGGATCCATTAGCTGACTTTTTATTATTTTTCATTTATCGTAGGGGGTTTGCTAGAGCTTTGCAAATCATACTAATTGAAAGTAACCAATCCTGCAAACTCACACTTGGTTGAAATAAAATCTGCACTCTTGCTACATGAAATATCCTTCTACTAAAAGTGAAAACACACTTTCTCTATAGGAACCCAAAACAATACCCTGCTGAAATTAAATATTTTCTGCTGAAAGGAAAAGTACTTTTGTTGAAAATATCACTCCTACTTAATCAAAGGCACACCATCTTACACTACTAAAATCAAACTCTCTTACTGTTGAATGAAAGTTAACATTGCTGAAATGAAAACTCCTTTGCTACTGAAAATGAAAGCACACTTGCACACTGCTGAAATGAAAGCACACCTTGCTTCAAAGGAAATATTTGTTGAAATCTAACTACTCGGCAAAGCTTCGGAGGACCCTACGATAGTAGCTATGTAGGTCTTTACCTTTCTTCTTACGTCTCCTCCTCCCCTTGGCCTTCAATAAACACACAACCCACTCTCCAATCCTTTTTAGTACCTTCCCGACAACGACGCCAAAATGTTGGGCTAAAGATATACTATGTAAATCAACATTTAATTGTCAACCTGGGGACGTAGACTTAGAGGAACCAACACTGTATGTGCATGGTTGAAGAGAGAGTTTCAAGAATGTCAATCTACTTCAAAATAAACTTCTAAAATAAACTATACTAATATGCCCTGTTCTACACTTGTTCTGCATTAATCTTACACTAGTTCTATACCAACTCACAAAATGCATTCTAAGCATATAAAATATCTACTGAGAAAACTGATGACGGGAAAAATACTCTAACTTCTGCAATGTTGAATCAAATGAGCCAATCGAATAAAAAACTAAAATCATACTCCTACTGGAATAGAACACTCAAATCTCTAATGCGATGGGAACTATGCAAAACCTTTATAGCAAACTCATAATAGTAGAAATCATATGAATGAACAACTTTTGATTATTTCAATAAGGAAGAACAATACAACTGTTGGAAACTTATCTATCTCTGCAAATCTAATCTATTTCTAAATTCTACCTCTATCTCCCCCATATAATCTCTTATGGTATGCATTCTCTATGTCTTTCTCTACATCCATTCCTGCTCTTATATAGAGTTTGGAATTAGTTACAATCAGGCTTCTACACTTCAAGATCTGCAGTACCATGTTGTGCGCTTATAGATAGGCAATACATTGATTACAAAAATTGTTTCAGAGTATCATCGTTTGAAGAGAAAACACGTTTCACATAAATCTCCCTTTGAATCGGTCGAAATATCTGAGTTTTTAGGGCTCCTTCAACGTTTGGGCAATCCACTTGGCACTTGGCATTTTTGGAAAAACACCATAACCACAAAATCTGGGTTTTACCTATTTAGAAAAATGAGAATATATCCCAAACCATTCAGAATTTTTGGAAACTGTTCGCATGGGTACCAATTTGGACCCTTCTGCACAAAACACAGATCTTAGTTTTTCAAGATTCAACTTCATCGCCTTGAAATGTTCACCAGAATTTGACTGTGTGGAAAGTGACGGGAATTGACAAACTATTGGGATTTGAATATCTATCAAATAGGAGATATTTATTGAGAATTTGTTGAAGCCAGGATGTGGCAGAATTCAACGAAATTCAGGGTCTTCCTGCGAAAGAGCAGAACACATCCACATAACTGTATGGCAACAATGATTGAAAAATGTCCCAGGAATGGTGCTCGACATTTCAACACTTGACAACCACACCCAAACCGGATTTACATGCGCCCAATATTTCTATTTCATCGTCTCGGTGGCAGTTCCATTTCGGTAGAAATCATTTCTAGCGCTTTGATATCAATCGGTTCACACGAATTCATTGTTGTAAGTTGTGATCTTGAAAAACAAGCGATTTCATTTTTAGAGAGCATTCTTGTATTTTTCAATTCCCATACTCTGTTCCCTTTTCTGATGATGAATCGTAACTGATTGATGAGCTAATGCACCAAATCTTGCTTGAATTTATATGTGTGGAACACATTCTTTAACTGGGTGCATAGAAATCGAACCGATCAAGACACATGGTGTTTGACCATTAGGCTTTGGATATCCCTAAGACAAGAGGCAAGAAACTTTAACAAGTTTCTTGTGAATACAATCACAGAGATGATAATATAAACATGCCATCATCGTCCCTCCTTCAATGGTATTTATTATCAGCAGCAGTAGCAAAGGCTTTGTCACAACCATGGTGGTCTTTGAACATGAGTTTGATATGATCATGCAAAGAGCATATTGCTTTGGGCTTGGCCTTGGTCTTGGAATATTTGAGAAGATCCACTTGTCCACATACTTCGAAGGAACGATATTTGACCAACTTGATACACCTACACAGAATCCTTATAATACACGAGCTTTTAATGAGGAAAATTCCCTAAAACTGTGTGGGAGGTCTTTCAATAGTGATTTGAACTTAGAATATCATAATTTGAAGGATGATGAGGTCTCCAAATAGATAAATGTTGATTAGAACCATTTCTTCCTTCCTAAATCCAAACTTTATCAAAGCGTGAGAAAATGATTCATAGTTATGAGAAAAATAAACAAAATATGTATGAAAGAGGTCAAGAATATACAAGAAAATTTATTAAATCCGGAGCCCAACATTCCCCAATGCCTGGCTTTTTGTATGTCCTCATGCAAGAGAATTGTTCTCTTAACACTGGTGACGGCTACCCTGCCCCTCGCGAGCACGGTCGCCCACCAGGACCTTCACAATTCCGCGGCCCGAAGAGTTGACACTCTTCCTCCCCCTTTCGAGGTTTCGCAACCCACAGTCTCTCTCTCACACACGCGTTCCCTTTTATAACTTGCCTGGGGAAA
>ML848756.1:45858-58618 GCA_009831015.1 Picea engelmannii
ATTAAAATCTAATAAGTGTTCCTGCTGTACAAGGACGAGAGCTTATCTGCTCCAGGTCCCAATTGATACATAAGTACGCCTAAATATAGATTCTTTTATTCGATCGGCGGCGCTTCTCAAAATAGTCACGACCGTGACCCTGACGTCTCCCTTCGAAGTATTTTCCATCTTCCCGTGCAGGCGCGCACGACGAGGTGCGGATGCTCCTGCATCAACTGGCATAGTAATAGAATGCTAATAGTCTTGAGAACTCTCCATTTGATTGATGTGAAAGTGCTTGTAAAGATCCCCTGCACTCTTAGCATGTTCTTTCAACTCATTCATCCATCACTTAGATAAAAATCTTCAATCACTTCTTATTTCAGCTGATGCTTTTTTATTGAAGCAAACATATAAACTATTCAAAGATGCTGATCTTTATTCACTATCCTACCTACCTACCTACTTAAAGAAAAAGAGATATTTCTTTAAGTATAGGAAAATAACCAATGAAGTCACCGACGTAGCAGAGTCAACAACAAATTCATACCCTTTGATAAAATATATATGTGCATAGTTACCCAGGCATGAAGAGTAAGTAACACCAGTTGAGTGATTTCCAAAAATTGTTGAAGGAGAAGAGCATCTGAAAGTTGTAAAGCAGATTGAAACCACTGTTCAATGTAATCCTGCATACCATGTTCTTTTGCTGGTTGAACTTCTAACTACTTAGTCTTCTCTGTAGGTTGGCATAGGTGCTCAAAGGGAACCACTGGATCAACCGATTTCTCCTCCATCTCTTGAGTTGCAAAGATTTCTTCAAGTTCTATCAAGATGCAATAAATTTCCTGCACTAATCTCTTCTTTCGTTCAATCAATCTTGGATCCATTAGCTGAATTTTTATTATTTTTCTTTTATTCTAGGGGGTTTGCTAGATCTTTTCAAATCATACTAACTGAAATTAACCAATTCTTCAAACTCACACTTGCTTGAAATAAAATCTTCACTCTTTCTAAATGAAATGTCCTTCTACTGAAAGTGAAAACACACTTGCTCTATGGTAACCCAAAACAATACCCTGCTGAAAGTAAATATCTTCTACTGAAAGGAAAAGTACTTTTGCTGAAAATATCACTCCTACTGAATCAAAGGCACACCATCTTACACTGCTGAAATCAAACTCTCTTACTGTTGAATGAAATTTAACATTGCTGAAATGAAAACTCCTTTGCTACTGAAAATGAAAGCACACTTGGACACTGCTGAAATGAAAGCACACCTTGCTTTAAAGAAAATATTTGTTGAAATGTAACTACTTGGCAAAGCTTCAGAGGACCCTACGATAGTAGCTGTGTAGGTATTTACCTTTTGTCTTACAACTCCTCCTCCCCTTGGCCTTCAATAAACACACAACCCACTCTCCAATCCTTTTTAGTACCTCCCCGACAATGACGCCAAAATGTTGGGCTAAATATATACCATGTAAATCAACATTTAATTGTCAACCCGGAGAGGTAGACTTAGAGGAACCAACACTGTATGTGCAGGGTTGAAGAGAGGGTTTCAAGAATGTCAATCTACTTCAAAAGAGACTACTAAAGAAACTATACTGATCTGCCCTATTCTACATTCGTTATGCACTAATCCTACACTAGTTCTGTACCAACTCACAAAATGCATTCTAAGCATATAAAAGATCTACTGATAAAACTGATGACGGGAAAAATACTCTAACTTATGCAATGTTGAATCAAATGAGCCAATCGAATAAAAACTAAAATCATACTCCTATTGGAACAGAACACTCAAATCTCTAATGTGATGGAAACTATGAAAAATGTTTATAGCAAACTCATAATAGTAGAAATCATATGAATGAACAACTTATGATTATTTCAATAAGGAAGAACAATACAACTGTTGGAAAGTTATGTATCTCTACAAATCTAATCTATTTATAAATTCTACCTCTATCTCCCCCATATAATCTCTTATGCTCTACATTCTCTATATCTTTCTCTACGTCCATTCCAGCTATTATATAGAATTTGGAATTAGTTACAATCAGGCTTCTGTGCCTCAAGATCTGCAGTACCATGTTGTGTGCCTATATATAGGCAATACATTTATTACAAAAATTGTTTCAGAGTATCATCGTTTGAAGAGAAAACACATTTCACATAAATCTCCCATTGAATCGGTCGAAATAACTGAGTTTTTAGGGCTCCTTCAACATCTGGGCAATCCACTTGGCACTTGGCATTTTTGGAAAAATGCCATAACCAGAAAATCTAGGTTTTACCTGTTTAGGAAAACAAGAATATGTCCTAAACCGTTAAGAATTTTTGGAAACTGTCTACAAGGGAACCAATTTGGACCCTTTTGCACAAAACCCAGATCGTAGATTTTCAATATTCAACTTCGTCGCCTTGAAATGATCGTCGGAATTTGACTGTGTTGAAAGTGACAGGAATTGACAGACTATTGGGCTTTGAATATTTATCAAATAGGAGATATTTATTGAGAATTTGTTGAAGCCAGGATGTGGCAGACTTCGACGAAATTCATGGTCTTCCTGTGAAAGAGCACAACACATCCACATAACTGTATGGCAAGAATGATTGGAAAATGTCCCAGGAATGGTGCTCATCATTTCAACACTTGACGACCAGGCCCAGACCAGATTTACATGCGCCCAATATTTCTATTTCATCATCTCGGTGGAAGTTCCATTCCGGTAGCAATCATTTCTGGCACTTTCATATCAATCAATTCACACGAATTCATTGTTGTAAGTTGTGATATTGAAAAACAAGCGATTGCATTTTTAGAGAGCATGCTTGTATTTTTCAATTCCCATACTCCGTGCCCTTTTCTGTTGATGAATCATAACTGATTGATGAGCTGATGAGGCGAATCTTGCTTGAATTTATATGTGTGGAATACATTATTTAAGTGGGTGCATAGAAATAGAACTGATCAAGACACATGGTGCTTGACCATTAGGCTTTGGAGATCCCTAAAACAAGAGGCAAGAAACTTTAACAAGTGTCTTGTGAATACAATCACAGAGATGATAAGATAAACATGCCATCATCATCCCTCCTTCAATGGTCTTTATTATCAGTAGCAGTAGCAAAGGATTTTTCATGGTCGTGGTGGTCTTTGAACATGAGTTTGATATGATTGTGTAAAGAGCATATCGCTTTGGGCGTGGCCTTGGTCTTGGAATTGAGAAGATCCACTTGTCCACATACTTCAAAGGAACGATATTTGACCAAATTGATACACCTGCACAAAATCCTTATAATACACGAGCCTTTAATGAGTAAAATTCCCCAAAATTGTGTGGGAGATCTTTCAATAGTGATTTGAACTTATAATATCATAATTTGAAGGATGACAAGGTCTCCAAATAGATAAATGTTGATTAGAACCATTTATTCCTTCCTCAATCCAAAATTTATCAAAGCGTGAGAAAATGATTCATAGTTATGAGAAAAATGAACAAAATATTTATGAAAGAGGTCAAGAATCTACAAGAAAATGTATTAAATCCGAAGCCTAACAATCACCATGCATCTTCTAGGTGGAAAATGGTAGTAGGGACACTCGTGCAGAACACCATGTATGTAAGAGAGACTCGCTATGGGATCTTGGGACATTGGAACTCCGAGTGTTTGGATTTCTAAGAGGTAAGCCCCAAAATGGGCTGAAGGTCAGAGCCATGTGGTAGGATTCCGGGGTTTCGAGACTCCAGAAGATATGAGAGTAGAGAATAGGGTGTTCAGTGCTAAAGCGTCGAATGCTGAAATCCCTTAATCCTAAGCATGGAACGATGGAAAATTTCAGCCATTGGATTTAACGGTGGATTGATATCCACCATAGATGCATGAGTGTTAGGGAACACCATAACTTCAAGACTTCGAGAATGTTTCATACATTGAAAGGAAGGATGAAAGGTCGAGGCTCTGTAATCACAAAGGCAGGGGGAACATTCCTTGTAACCTCCCCTCTAGTGACCATGTCATCGCTAAAGGATGGAATCCTTAGTTGAGTTTGTGCCAGGTGGGATGGTATGAATGAGATGAACCCACATAGGTGCCATATTTCCTTTGACCAATGATTCCTGAAGAGATTCATAAGGGCATAGCTTCCAATCCAGAGCTCAAATTTGAGCATGGTAATAGTCGTTGGAAAGATCTCGATGAGATGAACTTGAAGGAGATATCAAAAATAGGATTCGAGATGATTGATAAAAGTGAAATTCTTATGCCCCATCCCTTAAAAAGGTACTTAGGGGTCAGGTCTATTAGAAAGTAATATCAGAGTAGGAAACAACACTTGGCATGCTTGGGTTGAGGAAAGAGTCAAGTGATTTTTTTTTTCTTTCTTAGAAAACTTTAAGGGAGAGGGCACCCTAACCTACCCTATCTAGTAGAGAATGATTCAATCATGAGCCTCGATGGGTCAGAGAATAGTCATAAGGCTAGTTTACCTAGTCTACGATGAATCTATTGAGAGTATTACTACCGTATGGAAATTATCTGCATAAGTTCCTTGAGGAGAAGGATGCAGAATAAAATTATGTTTGGATTTTACCCAACGATATTGAATAATGCTATACTATGGTAAAAGAAGATTGTCATTTCTTTTGGAGAAATGATATCTAGTCCTACCAAAGTGGGATTATGTCAAGGGGAATTAATAATAAAACTTGGATGCAAATGGCATAAACCCATTTTAAGGAGTACTTGAGTCGAAAAGGAAAATGGACTGAATAGGTGGCAGGAATTGCCTAAAAAGTGGTCTGATGAAGCCTCTATTAATTAAACATGTCTATTAAATGAAGGATTTGGAATTGGGATAACAATCCTCCATGTTTAGAGGCATTATCAGAGTAGTTGAGATCAACCTACTTGACCTGTTATAACTGAAAATATTCTTGTTGGGGTAATCCATCTTTGTAAAATAAAAGAAGTCATAAGGACTGAGAATGAACCACATGGAAGAAGTGAAATGACATGAACAAGTTCAAAATCTCATGGTTGTTCTAGGGAAGTGTGTATCCCTATTAAGGTAACAGAAAGAATGAGGAATGGGTCTGGTGACCATTTTCTGAAAAGGGGGAACATGTGCAACTCTCTAGATCTTAAGGCAACTGAGAAACAAAGTTGTTTCTGGGTGCAAGAATTATTGGTTGTTCTAAGAAAGAGGAATGGGTTTGGTGACCATTTTCTGAAAAGGGGGAACATGTGCAACTCTCTAGATCTTAAGGCAACTGAGAAACAAAGTTGTTTCTGGGTGCAAGAATTATTGGTTGTTCTAAGAAAGAGGAATGGGTCTGGTGACCATTTTCTGAAAAGGGGGAACATCTAAACTCTCTAGATCTTAAGGCAACTGAGAAACAAAGTTGTTTCTGGGTGCAAGAATTATTGGGAAACATTTTTCGAATCAAGTTGATAAACAAAGCTACATAAATATGGAGTGATCGAATGAGCAATCACAACAGTCTCCCTTGTTTTGTAGATAAAAAACTAATCTGCCAAAATTATTGTGGGAGGAGGAGAGTGACCTTCATCCCTTAATGTTGTTGAACAAAAAGAAGAATTATGGGTGTAATGGTTAAGCATTGATGTACTTTTAGAACCTATCTTCTATTTTAATGAGAATAGGCAAAACACATATAACCTCTACAAAATTTTAAAAGGAAAGAGTTGGACTTCCTACCCAAGAATAATTATGATCTAGAGATACTTTGGAGTTCTATATTAAAATACTTCGTTAGTAACATGCTTCGAAAATTGTACTTGGGCGTTAAGGAAATATTCCAAATGTTATTCGACATTAAAATTCACTATAAATGAGGTAGAATGGTTAATGAAATGTTGATCCTGAATGTGGTAAGGGAAGTGTTGGAGCAGTTCTAAATGACCAATGGGTCATATTGACATCCAGAGGAAGATGATATCCATATAAGGTATGACTTGATATGCTCAAGTAGTGGTGAGAGGGAATATAGAAAAGGATTCCCTTGATAAAAATATATGTTAACAAAAAATGGTTTGAAGCGTGAAAGGGAAGCTTGATAAGTTGTCTTGTTTCCTTGCACACTATTGGAGTTTCCCAGATAATATTTTTGGGATGTTGAATAATTTCACAATACCATAGGAAATAATACTTTCTTGATGGTTGTTGTCATATGGGAAGAGGGACATAGTTATGACTATGTCTGTTAAACTTTCCATGTGGATATTATGTGAATGACTGCAAGCTCTCAATTGAGAGGGAAGCCTAATGTTGAGTGTATTTATGAGACTTGTTATGAGAATGACAGTAGGATCCTTAGGAGAAGATTATGGAAGTATGATATGTCCAGGTGTATGAATTACATGGAAATGGGGCCAACAATGAGCTTGTATGATGAATTTTTAGTTGTGTTTATTTATTCCCTAGTGCATTTATTTAATGCATCGTAAGGTTGCTTTATATAAGGACTCATATTAATACCGAATAGATGTGAATGAATGATGTTAAACATGCAAATGATGCACATGTGTCATATATGAGTGAAATGTAAGGCAAGAATTTCCCTTGCTAAGATTGAATGAATACCATGGATCCATGGTTGACTCCATTCTAAAGATTCATGAAAGTTTTTTTTTGAATGATAGCTTATGGGGAATGTTCCCTGTTCCCTAAGGAAAGGCTAGTATAAATAGATGAAAGAGTAAATGAACAAGGATGCTATGTTGTCATGATAAGAGGAACCATGATTATGCCTTTGAGGATCGCATGAGAATGATTGTGAACAATCATGAGTTGAAAGATTTTAAAGTAAATATGTATGTTATCTGTGAAATATACATATGGTGGCTACACATAGGCTTATTATTATTCATGTGGTTAAGTACATCATGGATGTAAGTTAACCAAACAAGGAATATGTGTTGATAAATAAGTTGGATGCATAACAAAGATGCATGTTTATGACGAAAGGAATATACCTATTGGAGATGGGCACAATTAATCATCTTTTAATCTAAAATTCTAATCCGATGGCTAACAATTGAAGATACTGGCATATTCTTAGTTGTCCTCCCAAATCAATGAATGTTATTTAATCTTCATAACTTCCTTGTATTTTTGAATGCATCAGTTAACCTGTTTACTTTTTAACATTTACCTAATCATATTAAGAAATTATGGTACCACCATATGATTTCCATGTTTAACTGTTTAACCTTTGGAATTACCACATTTAAAATTAACGTTTGGATTTCCTCAGCTCTATGTGAGTTTCAGTTGTGCGTTTTAGCATTCACTAGTCGCAACACCAACCCTATGTGTGTTTCGGCGTTCACCAGCCGCCAACCACTTTGTGGCTGTGCTAGTTATATTCCTTATGGAATTTTTGGTAACAATTGAAGATAACTCAAGGTTGATGCCATCAAATATAGTAATTGATATGAAATAAGGAACTTGCATGCCAAAGGATTTTCTTGGGGAGGAACTGTGTGAAGCCTTTGTAAGGAGAACATAGTCACAACATTAATGATTTTTGAGAATTGGGCAGTGGGTTGAAAGTATATATATCTATATCTATATATATATATATATATATAAGAATACTGGATTACATTTTAAAACTAAATGTATGCATGGAATACTAACAAATGTATGTTATCCATTTTGATAACTGAATGGTAATGTGTAGAATGCACAGGTTCATGATTCATTATGAGAAAAAGGTTTGTTGTTGTAGCATGTTGAATTACCAATAATGTTGAGGTGAACCTAACAAACACTTCTCAAGGAAAAGAGCATGGAGATCACAATAATAAGTATATTTCATAAGAAAAGAAGGAGAAAAGGAGGAACACTTTTCTCACCCTAAAAACTTTGAATTGTTTAATAGAGTTGTAATCCTCAGAAGAGAAGTTGTGGGAACAAGTACAACTAGAAAAAGGGAAAATGAATAAATAATCATATTTAAATGAATATGCTTGGTCAAACCTTGTTAAATAAAGGCAGTTAGACCTTGGAAAATAACTCATCTAGACTAAAAGTCCAGGATTGTGTAGGAGTTTGACGAGGGAAGATTTCCTTGACTCATTTCTTATTGTTTATTGTATTTCTCTCATATGGGAGACTGATTTAATGATGCAGGTAAATGTTTTGACACCATAATGATGATGGTTGTATGATTGTAAAAACAATCGAGAAGTGTTTATGTTGCACTAATGAAAACATTAAGGATAATGTGATGAAGTGCATAAAGATATGCTAGGACAGATCTGAAAATGTTTTATTGATTGGAATGCCATGATACATGCATTTTTATTTTTACACGACGACCAATATAATTGTGATATATGTCATGTGTAGAAAGAAATTGAAATTGTTGGGAAAGACAGTTACCAATGGTAGAAAACCTCAAGAAGAGGACGAATGCGAGAGGGACGTTGTTGAAATATTGTTGACGGGACTTTGGGAGTCCCATGAAGCACTACTGATGAGGTAAAAATTAGAAAAGAAAAAAAAGGCGCTAGCAACTAGAACAAGTATAAAAATGTTCATGCATGTATGGCATAAGGTATGAAGGGATTTCGTAAGAACCCCTTCTTAAAGGATTTCATTATCTTACTGATAGGACAATAATTTTGAGTGGTTATTGTATGCCATTGCTACCCAAGTAGGGTAAGATTTAGGAAAGAATAATATGAACAATAGAGAGAGGAAGTATATGCCAGTCAGGGATGAGTTATAACACTTGAAAGAAAATGCATGAGAAAGGAGTACCATGGTTACAATGATCAATATATGGAGATTTCAAATAAAGGTGCTCATAGTTATCACATTACATGGAATGCATTGAGGAAATGCATATTGCATATGAGGGAAGACAATAGATTGCCTAGTAAGGAAGGAGGACCTTCCAATACTCTACTTGACTTGTAGAGGTATTAAAGAAAAGAGAATTTGGGTGGCCATGAGTGTTGGCCCCCTGGTTACTAATGAAGGAAGAATTCTTGGGTGCATTCAAGAGAAAATTTTAATTTCATATGTATTGATTTGGGATCGTGATCAGCCTATAGTAGGTAGCATAGTCCTAAGGTAAGAATGAATGAGAATGATTAAATATTATGGATAAGAGGTTGGCTGAGCTCCAACACACTATGACAAGGTGATTTCCATAAGTTTTCAAAACGTAAACCCATTGTAAGGGAACATTGGATATGAATGTAGCCATGAATATTGACACATGGATTAAAGTCATTTCACAATTAAAATTGCATTGGGAAAATTTAGTGTGTTGAAAGGATGCATACATAAATAATGATATATATTTTTTACTTCTACCCTTGAATAGATGAAAATGACTTGGATTGATAGTATGCATCATTTTGAAAATATAATGTGCATGAAAACTACCAATTTGTTTGGCTGAGGAATGTTGAAATTGCAAAAAGAAAAGGGTCTTGGACATGGTAGTTTTGTAAGCCCATAAGGAATACCAATTGGTTTCTAAGAAAAAATTCCATGGAAAGGAAATTCCCATACTTGTGAATCTAGTTCCTGTGCGAAATAGATCTGAAAATAAATGTGGAATTTGGAAATCTGTGGGTGATAGATTTGCAAGAAAATTTTGAATTTGAAATTGATGATACTATCTAATAATTTTTGTATGTGAAACAAAAAATATCTATATAGGAAGGAAAGGTGAAGGTTCTCAAGTTGGAAATCATGAAAAATGATATTGTTGAGATAGGAGAACCCTATGATAATCCATGATCTCCCTAGAATATGTTTTCTTGTGGTAACAAAAGACGAAGGGACGCCTCGGAAGAGAAATTATGAGGGATGCCTCAACTGTAAGGCTCAATGAAGTCTTTAGAACTATTCTCATGTGAGAAAGCCTTGAAAAGGAAATATGGATCACCCAAGGGACATTATAGCAAAGAAGGGTATGCCCGAGGGTGATTGAGACATTGATAATTCTCATAAACTATTGATTGGGATCATGCACACAATGGGTATGTCCAAAAAACAACAATGAGGAAATATAATAAGTGAACTATGTCAATGCAAGTCCACAAACTTTACAGATAAGTATTGTGATAGATTATGAAATTTTACTCTTGAATTTTGAACAATAGTAAGATTGTTTCGCATGAAATTGATATGATTTTTTTCCAAAATTATTGAAGGAAGGTGACAAAGGCCAAGGGTCTAGAAAGGACCTCACCAAGAAAAAGGATTGAGATATCTGAAGTAGATGAATGACAATGGCATGACAGGTGTTACTGAGAAAGAACACCGAGGACAATGTTCCTTTTTAAGGGGGAGGGGATTGTAATACCTCTACTTCCCCCAACTTGTAATTAATCATTAATTATGACTACCATGATATGGCATGTGAACAATGTAAATGTATTATTTTTTATATTTCCAATAACTAACTGTGGGGGTGAATCCTTGAAGTATTGGCCATGATATCACTGGAGGAAAGAGAGGAAACTGTAGAGAGGGTCCATTATGTTAAAATGGGCCAAATTCTCTTTGTTGAAATAATAAGCCTCATCCTGATCCAAAGGAAAAATCAGTTAATGAAAGAAGGATTGGTGGCTCAAAAATAAACTACCCCCATGAATGGAAGAATGGAGAGTCTAGCTAAGGATACAAAAAACTGTCATCCCGAAGTACCACAGAGTGAAGTTTTCCTATAGGCCTAGTCTGACCGGATTTCCTTCTAACAGAAGCAACGAGACATGTCCAGAACCTCCCTGGGGGAAAAAGGAGAGGGAATGTAAGAGAATTAGGATACCATTCATAAATAGGAAGAGTGCTTGAAGCTGTCTAGCTAAGGAGAAGAAATGAAGGATTAAGTTGTTTTGGTTAAAGGAAGAGAACAAGAAAAAGTATCTCTGAGAATTTGCAATAAACATGACCTGAGCATAAGTTTGTGAGATTAATGATGAGGGAGCATCTGATAAACATTTAATAAGCTATAAAAATGAAAGAACCTCTAAGAAACTACAAAATTTCCCTAGTGATATCATGGCTTGGCACGAGGGTGTCCATAGCTCTAAGAATAAATGCATATGAGACTATGGTTGGGTGGAAAGGAGAACACCCGTAGTCAGTTGGTCAGTGATCGACTGTAATAGATAATTATTTTATATACCCTATGTACTAGAATTGAAATGAGTGGTTGTATATATGTGTCTATGAATGAAATTTACATTGCATGATTAATATTAGTAATTCTTATTGTTCTTCTATGAACCCTTGCATTTGAATGGTTTATTTTTTCCTCTTCTTAGCGGCAAGAGAACTATTAGACATGGGTCTTCAAATGAAATTAGGAATAGGATTATGGTTTTTGTTCTGGTTGGAATATACTTAAGGGAATTTTCCTAAGGATTGATTTAGTAATGTAAGAGTCCAAGAAGACTTCGCTGGAATGTTTCAGTCTCGTTGATCCCTTGAAAATACCTTTCCCTATTTTAGAACTTAAGTTCTATGAATGGAAGGTGATTCCTTAAAACCATTTGTCCAAGACACCATAGGCTCATGGCCACATCCTTAACCAATTCTTGGATAATATTTATGAGGGTAGCCTCTGGAGCTTGATAAAGTTCCATAGGACTGGGTCCATGGAACCCTTCGCTACACTAAAAAAGGAGCTAAGTATTTTGGGACTTCGGGAATCCGAAGCTTCGCGGTGAATGAACATTTCAACACTCAAATGCACCGAAGGATACATGTAAAATTGGTAACTTTATTACCAATAAAACATTGGCGGTAATTTACCCGTCATCATGGGATTCATCCCCTTGTTAAACCCCGATCCACTTCTCGGTCGCGAAGTAAAGGGAGCCATAGATATGAGGCCATTCATGATATTCCATGACCATTGGATCTATGTCATGGTAATTCATCATTGACCTACTCTGCGAGAAAAGGAGTGTTAAATGGGAAGAACACCCAAACACTGAAGTCACAAAGCGACAAGGACCATCGATCTGAGGATTCTTTGGTATCTCTCCTGATCATTGGATATGTTGGGTATATGTTATATTCTTTGCATGTGTGGGTGTGGGTGCGTCAGATTCGACAACTATGTATGATGATCCCTCTAGTAGTGCGTCGATAAATTCCTAGGGGGGGTCCCAGGGGGGGCAAGGTATGCCCCCCCCCTGGTTACATGCAGCATTCGGGGAAGCGCCCCAATAAAAATATTTTCGATTGTTTTTGTTATTTTTAGAGGATTTTACTATTTTTAGTGGTTTTCTAAATTAATCCTGGATTAAGGGATTAGGATTTTGGTATCTACGGAATACCTAAAAACATTTTATATATTGTATGGTGAATGGTGAAATTCGATATAATGAATATTAGAGAGGTTTTCCCCAATTGAGGGTTTCCGATATAAATCTTTCTCTACTATGTGTATGAGCCATTGATTAAATTACGTTTTTCTTAAGAATCTATATGCATTGCTTTACTTCATAGGTTTAAAACTTACATGTGGTATAAGAGATCATTTTTGGCTTCAGATGGATGCCTTTGTTGTTGAGGGTTTGGCTCGGTCTTGAAAAATCAATTTTATCTTGGGTCTGTGATAAACATGGTTTTAGTGGGAGATTTTGCAGTGGTTATTCAAGTGTATAAAGAGGAATGGCGAGCTCTTCTAGAATCGAGATAGAGAAGTTCAATGGTAAAAACTTTGAGCTATGGAAGCTCAAGGTAGAGGACCTTCTTGTAGACAAAGAA
>ML848757.1:0-11757 GCA_009831015.1 Picea engelmannii
CTTAACACAATCCTTGATTAATGAGGGCTAGAAGTAACCTACACGTAGAATATTTTGGGATGTTGCCAACCTATAAAAATGACCACCACATGATCTAGTGTGATAGTCATTCAAAATGAGATTTTCTTCTTCATGGATAAGGCATCGCCAAAGAATGAAATCTATGCCTCGATGATACAAAGTGTGATTGCGAATAAGATAGTTTCACGCTTGATGTAGAATTCTTTGACACTCATCATGGGAAGTAGAAGTGGGGCACTTCAAAGTATGGAGATACACAAGTATATTGCCATACCATGGCTTCGAAGATGAAATTAGAAAAATATCTCCATTAATAGGTGACTCTTCAGGCATGATATCACTAGACTCGGCCGTAAGTTCTGAAATGAGTTCAGCAAAGACCAATGACTTTTTGGATTTCAAAGAAACAAAATCCAAGTCAAATTCCTGTAAGATGACTATCCATCTACTAATATTTATGCCAATGACCTGTCGTCTTAACACATATTGGAAAGGGTTGACGGTGACAATGACAATGGTCTTGCAAATCAAAATGAAGTGACAGAACCGTTGGATAGCATGAACAACTGCCAAAGCAAGTTTCTCAACGTGAGAATAGTTAAGTTTTGGTCTAAACAGGCCTCTACTAAGGTAATATATAACGTTCTCCTCGAGAATATCATTGTCTTGAACCAATACCATGCCGATGGTTGACTCCACAACAACCAAATACAACAAGAAATATTTTTTATAATTAGGAGGTCAGAGCAGAGGGGGAGATGTCAGGGCACATTTCAACACTTTAAAGCAGTGATGAGATGCTTTATCCCAATAAATGGGACCCCTTTTTTCAAGAGATGCATAAACCCTTTAGTGATATCACCGTAATTTGTGACAAAATGTCAAAGAAAATTCTCTTCCCCTATAAGCTCTGAAGCTGGGGTATCGTGCACGAGGGAGGAAATTGAATTATCACCTTAAACTTGAGAGAATCGACCATGATCCCTGTTGTCAATACAATAAAACCTAAAAAATGACCTAACTTCATGCATAAACTACACCTGTTAGGATTCAAGCAAATCCGATAATAACGAAATCTCTCAAAGATCAATCGAAGATCAGTGAGATGATCAGATCTCTTGTGAGAACGCGATGCTAGATCATCAAGATACGCCTCTACTATGTATTTGAGGTCATGAAAATAAAATGAAATATCCCACTGAAAGGTGGCTCCAACATTCTTCAGGCCAAAAGGCATCTTACGATACGCGAATGTACCCCAAGGACAAATAAAAGTTGTTTTATGTTGGTCCTCGGGTTTGATTTGAATCTGATTGTTTCCTGAGAAACCATTCATGAATGAAATTACCTCGCAGCCCATGCATTCATTGAAAATATGATCGATAAATGGGGTAGGGAATTTTTCTTTTAGACATGCCTTATTCAAATCACGAAATTCCATACACACATGAATCATGCCCTATTTATTGTTAACTAGAATAGGGTTTGACACCCATTCTATCAACTGTACAAGGTACATAAAACCATCTTTGAGAAATTTTTCTACTTCTGCCTTGATTGCTTCCACTTTTCGAGGATTTACCAGACGAAGCTTCTGTTGGACCAGTTTGGCATCAGGATAAGTCGTAAGTTCATGCTCGACAATTCATGGATCGATGCCTAGAATCTCCTCGTAAGACTAGGTAAAAACGCCACGTAATTATTTGAATAACTCAGTGTAAGTTTGAATCTCTTCGGGGGAACAATCCGCTCTGACAAAAACATTCTCCACAATGTCAGGGGTTTTGTAGATATCGATTGGAATCATTGTAGAAATTCTTGCCATGTTACTCTTGGAATAAACTACGTGCATAGTGATAGGATTGATAGGACAAGGATTATCTCCATTCACGGTCAAAACAAATTCTCCCACCTCTATTCTCCTTAACTCAGGAAGGAACTAAGATCTATGATGTAGATAATATCATGATCTATCAAAACCATTCATTGCCTCGAGAATCACCTTGTCAGAGGGAAAGACTAAGTATAAAGGATATTGAGTGGCAAGAGAATATTGAGCCCAGGTAGGCTAGAGAACTAGATCTAACTCCTATGCGGGAGTCGAATCGAGGTTTAACGAAGTCTGCTAGACAATGTTGTATGCAACCTCACCTGCGGATAAGGGCATGGCCATGACACGATTCCCTATCCCTTCCATCGAAGGCGATGGGGAAGTTCAATTCCACAAATCGTTAAAGTATCTCGTTGGAAATGACGATACTTGAAAAATTGCAGCCCTGGGCTAGTCGGAAACAATCGATATAAGCCTTACATCACTGGAAGGCAACGGGTAATAAAAATTTCCCATCAATGATGGAAACCAAACCAGAACCTAAGTTGACAGTGCTAGGATATGAATTATCAATCATCGGGACCGTGGAAGCCCTCGATGAAGGGTTAGGACGATAGAAGGACAACTGGTCAATGGTTACAATCTGGCCCTCGTGCGGAAAAAAAAAGACCCGAAAAACCATAGCAAAGACCATCAAATGTCGTAAGTAAAGTAGGCCATGTGTAAAATATTTCGTGGTGTAATCCACTACTATATTTCGTGGTGAGGAAGACAAGGTTATAAGTCAGTTAGATAAAAAAATATCGCTCCTGGGTTACAAGTCTCTACCACTCCCAAGGTGAATAACAGATCTTTTCTCTGCAAGGGGAAACTCTAGAGGACTTCCAAATAAGACATCGCACAAGGGGTCTATTCTAGATTCTCTACAACGAAGTAGTTTTGGGCGGCCCTCACATTTGGATTATGAGAAATATTCTTAAATGCACCTTTCAGGATGCAAGTCATCATTTCTCCCACTTCCTTCTCAATTTGGAGAGGATTCAGTGGGTTACTGGATTCCTTTCCCTTCTAGATAGATTCTGACATTTCGTAGTCTCGGGCCTTGGTCATTAAATGAGCCTCGACATTAATCATGTAAATATTTTAGGCCGGGCTATTATTGGTAGGCACGAGGGTCCTTGACTACCCTCTACCGTGCTCATAGATGATGAAGCTTGAGCCATGTTTTTGCCTTGTGTAAAAGGGTTCGTCAATACAATAAGTTGTTTTTGTGCTAATATCTTCTAAGCTTCGGCAAGTTGAGGGCACAGATGAGTCGGGTGGTCTTCTGTGCATAGATTACACAGATACTTCGATTTATTTTTCTCCATTTTTCCCCCGCCATCATTATTGGTAGCATTTTTATCCCCTTTGCCCTTCTTATTTCATTGTTTCTTCTTTCCCTTGGGATATTGGTTGGCCTTGGGATTCGTCGACTGCACAGTGTGTACATACAACGTTTGGGTAGGGGGAACAACCGAACTCGGAGTCTGGCTGGCCATAGTCTGTTGTATCGATAATTTTTGCAATTGATTTGAAAATAGGTCCATGGAATTTTTCTGTGCTGAGCCCACAATACCATCAGCATGGGTCGATACTTTTTCTTGGCCTTATCGAAAGTAGACCACAACACATCTGGAAATATCTCGTAGAGCATGCCAAACTGAGAGTAGATCAGTTCAAGATGTTGGGTTCTCATAATCACCTCCTCTTCTGAAAATACTGTGGAAGTCGGTACGTCCTTAGATACATATGGTACCAAAGACTTCGAGAACCACTCAAGAAAGAAACAAGGAGGGAACATAACCTTAATTAAGCTCTTTTTACGTTGCCACTCTCAGATATGATCAGAGATGTGGTCAACCTTGGTTTTCTCAAAGTTGGTCAGCAATTTGGTGTTGTCATCGTATCTCACAGGTAACTGGTAAAGATTCAAGCATACCATTTCTAGGTCGTTGAATTAAGAGTACCTCGAGCAACAGAGCTCAATATAACACTTCACAACACCTCCTATAAGAGGGCATTGAAAAAGGCACAACTAGACAGAGTTGTCCTTCAGCGCGTTTGACGAGCACCATAAATAAAAATTCGTCACATGATCAACTGGATCTTCACTAGCCTTTCCCTCAAATTTCAGAATGTTTGAAGGAAACTTAGTCAACATGGGGGGCCAATGAATATCGTGAAAAATTGGGTCGTTCAGTAATCTCGACAAGTTTGGTAGATGTAGTGTTTCCAGAAATAGTAGTTTCGGTTGTGAACTATTTACAAGAAAAGAGGGTCCTAAAGTTTGACTAGCACTAGGTTGCGAGGAAAAATTGGACTGCTGGCGAGGGTTCTGGTAAAAACCATGGCCTTGACCAACATAGGTTAATTGCGTCTATTGCAGTATCATCGGCTGACTCCCGAAATTGGATGACATAGCTTGTGCAGGGATTGCTCCCTGCATTGTGTTCCAAGGACCTTGGAAGGGGATGGCCCAAGACGAACCAATAGGCATGGGTATGGAGCCCTACACAGGGTTCCATTGAGTATGGAAGGGGTTTCCCTTGATCGACATCCCTTGCGAGAGAATTGATCCCTGCCAAGGATTCCCAATACCCTGTGTGGAGAAAACTAAAGTCGTCACTCCTTGTGAAGGAATTGTACCTTGCACCGGGTTCTGTTTGTTGGAGTTACTTCACACACACCTAGGATTTATTTTTCCTAAGGTCCTAAGGTTTTCCCTATATTTATTATTCAATATTCATTGTCCTAAATTTTAGGGGAGAATATTCCACCTGGAGAATATTCTCTTCAGTTGAGACTTCAATTTGACTAGTTGAGTTGAGTCTAGATGCTTCATTGGTTTTGTCACCATGAAAAATTGGGATCATCACCATGCTAATGTGAACTAGCCTTGGTTTCATCACTAGAATGGTGCATTACCCTTGATTCCTTGATCTACTCCTCACTACACTATGTTTCAATTAGTTAACTGAAGACTGGTTGACTAGTTAACTCAGCTAGGTGGCAGTTCACTCCCGTAACTACCTGAGAGACTAGACTAGGTGGAAGGTCACTCCTGTAACTACTGGTGTGTGTCCAGATCACTCTATTCCACCACTATGGTGCATTTTTTCTCCTCCAATGCGCATTGATTGAGTTATACAGAGTATATCATGTGTAAATGATTCATTATTCATTACGGTTAATGAGAATTCTTCCATTCTTTCTCTCTTTCTTCTTCTTTCTCAATTTCTCTCTACAAATGTGTGGTATTTTCTAGATAGATCTATTATGTGCAGTTTTAAAACATTTACATAGTATCAGAGCTGATGGACTACTAAGAAAAATGTACACCGATTGTTTTTGCAGGTACAAAATATTGAAGACAACGGAAAGATGGATTTCCCAAAAGAATTCATTCTTACACATTACAATTACTTTGCATGGAAGGAAAACATAGTCATACATCTCTGAAATAGAGGATTGTACAGGTTAAACTTGAATATAGATACAAAATCGACATCATCCATAGAAAAATCCAGGTATCTAAATCGAATGGATGAAGCATTCAGAACGATTTGCAGTCTTATTTCACCTGATATCCTTTTTCACATATCTTCCTATAAAAACCCCAATGAAGCTTGGACCACCTTGGAAAGGCTCTTTGTAAAACATGATGAGATGAGGGGAGACATGTTGGAGGTCGAATTTCTCACATTGGATCCAAAAAGATTCGACAATATCCAATATTTCTTTACAAAATTCAAGGATTTACTGTCCCAACTCAAAGCTTGCGGGGTTGATAAATCTAAGGAGGAGAAACAAATGGTTCTCACCATTCTCTCCAAAATTTGTCCTAAATTCTTCGTGTTTGTATCAACATTCCATTAAGTCAAATTCACCTCTGGAGCCACCTGGAAGATGCCTTCTCTTAAGGAATTTATCGAATCCCTGACACAAGAACAAACCAAGCTCATCAACATGGGAAAAATAAAATGCCCAAAGGCCCATTCACTTACTTTGAAATATGGCATCCATCAAGATCATAAATCTAAATATAAATACAAAATTAAAGCTCATGCACATTTGAAGAAGGAAGGGTACTCAAAACCCTTCACCGATGCCTCCGGATCCAAAGGTGGAAAGGGAAGAAAAGGGGATAAATGCACATACTTCCATAAAGGATTCCATCCAGAATATGCATGCATGCAAAAAAAAATAGATCTAATGACTCAAATAATTCAGAAAAAGAACCTTGGATATTGCATCCCCTATGGTTCCAAGAAGAAGAAGCCATAAGATCATAACCCTAAGAAAGGTAATTCTAGCCATGCCTTGATTGCCATCAACTCCTCTCTCGATGCTTGGATCATAGATTCAGGAGCATCACATCACATGGATGCCAAAAAATAAATCTATTCTTCATTGGATGTATGCAAAGGTTATCATATTCTAATGGGGTACAACTCTCCAGCCGAGGTCACTAGCAAAGGAAGGATTGAACTCACCAACATAAGCTTCGAGAATGGGTTGCACATTCCCAAACTTTCCATCAATCTTCTCTGCATGTATCAGATGAAGAATTCCAGGACTGAAAAGAAATTCATATTCACACCAAGTAGTGGACATCTATGACATGCAAACCAATTCCAAGGTTGCTACCCATAAGGTAAATCATCAATCTAGATTGTATACATTTTCTGAATTTATTGAACCAAATTCTTCTTTACTGCTTACCCATGTTGATGAAAATAGTAGGATATGGAATAAGATTTTTGGGCATTTGAATTTCATATATGCAAAAACTTAGCAAGAAAATATTATTTGATGGTCTATCAGACATCCATTTCTCCAAAGAAGTCTGTGAGGGATGTGCTCTTGGAAAACACCCTCAAGAAAAATTCGACAAAGGAAAGTCTCAGAGAGATTTCGCTCCTTTAGATATGATCCATAGTGACCTCATGGGTCCTTTTCCGCATCCATCAATCAAAAAAGTGAGGTTTGTTCTCATTTTTGTTGTTTATTTCTCACATTTCACATGGATTTACTTTCTCAAGCAAATATATGAGGCATTTCAACACCTCAAAGATTTCAAAGCCTTGGTTGAGACATAGTTAGAAAAGAAAATCAAAGTCCTCCAAATTGATAATGGGGGAGACTATGTCAATAATGAGATCCAAAATTATTTTCATGAGGCAGGGATTCAGTTGTATCACACAGTTCCCTATACTCCACAAGAAAATGGAGTTGTTGAGTGGAAAAACAGATCTCTAAAAGAGATGGCATCTTGCATCCTACATGCAAAGTCACTACCACTGAAACTATGGGCTGAAGCACTTGATTGTGCAACCTACATCCAAACCAAATATCCCCATAAATATGTCAAGGATAAGACCCACTACAAGGCTTGGAGCGGCCTCAAACTGGAAGTGACCCACTTTCGTATTTTCGGTTCACGTGCATGGGCCTGGATTCAGTTTGAAAAGAGGAAGGAACTTGATCCATAGAGAACTAAGTGTATTTTTTTTTGATACCCCGAAAATGTGAAGGGATATAGAATTATTGATCTTTCCTCAGACTGGCTCATCATTGAGCGAAGTGTCCAATTAGAGGAAAGTGTCTCGCATGTACCTCAACAACCACATGAAGACACCTTCATTATTCCACCTGTCTGAGATGATGAGCATGCACATGCCGACTCTTCTTCAGACAAGAGTTCTGATTCATAGGACTCATATGATCCAGATACAGAGTCGATACAGTAAGACATAGATTCAGAGCATCCAGATATGTATGCAAGGCTAGAGCAGAGGCCCAAGAGGGCACATACTACTCTTCATGATACAGGGGATCTTGTTGATGATCTAGCCGACACTAGCAGGGCTCAATTCAATTTCAAGGAGCCTCCTATTTCATTCACTGCCACTGGACCATTTTCCTCCAGGCATATTTTCTCGGTTCAGTCTTCAGATCCACAGTCTTATGGAGAGGCTGCTGGAAATTCCTTTTTTGAATCTTCCATGCAGGAAGAGTACAACTCCCTCCATGAGAACTAGACTTGGGATATGGTTCCCCTTCCTTCTGGAAGGAAAATTGTCATATGTAGATGGACCTACAGGACCAAGAGTGTAGTGGATGGATAGATTAGGAGATATAAATCTAGGCTTGTTGCCAAAGGCTTTTAGCAGGTGCATGACATTGACTATGATGATACCTTCACTTAGGTCGCGAAGATGGATTCCATACGATTAACACTTTCCATCGCGACATCCAAGGGATGGGAAGTCCATCAGATGGATGTGAAGAATGCATTTCTTCATGATGATCTCTCCAAGGAGATCTATATGGAGCAACCCTAGGGATTTATTCAGGACTCATCTTTGTTGTTTCGACTGAATAAGTCCCTTTATGGCCTCAAGAAGGCTCCGAGTGAATGGTATGCCAAGATGGACTCCTACATGTTGTCTCAGAACTTTGTATGTTGTAAATCAAATATGAATGTCTACATGCTTAGGACAACTGATTCACTTCTTCTCTTAATTTTGTATGTTGATGATTTCTTGATCATTGGTTGCTCGACTTCAATGATTGCTGCAGTCAAGAGGATTCTACATGACATGTTTTTTATGACAGACATGGGTCCACTACACTTCTTCCTTGGATTCAAGATCATTAAGGATGCATCATGCATCAAATTGTCCCAGGACAAGTATGTGCGAGATATCCTTGAGAGATTTCACATCACTGACTGCAAGTCTGCTCTGACTCCTTTCCTATCAGGGGTCAAAATTGAGGATGGATGGGACACTCCACTGGTTGAAAACACACTATACATAGAGATAGTAGGGATCTTGTTGTATTTCACACACTCTAGACCAGACCTCTCCTATGCAGTTGGTGCAATTTCCAGGTTCATGCAGGAGCCACATGAGCTACATTGGAAGGTTGGAAAGTGTATCCTTCAATACATATAGGGCACCATCACATTTGGGATTCATTATGTAGAATAATCTACATTATATCTCATAAGATTTATTGATTCTAACTGGGTTGGTGATAACACTGATCACAAGTCCACATCTGGTTACTCACTCATTCTTGGTTCTGAGCCTATCTGTTGGTTGAGAAAGAAGAAGGCTGCTATTTCTCTTTCTTCAATCAAGGAAGAGTACATAGGGGTATTTAACATAACCATTCAGGCTATGTAGCTACAATGGTTTTTCACAGAGTTGGGAATTCAGTTTCATCGGCCGATCGTCATCTGGTGTGACAACCAGAGCACTCTAAAGTTCTACAGAGATCCAATTCAAACGCAGTGGACGAAGCACATCGAGATACACATGCACTACATCTGAGACTTAGTACATGAGGGGATCATCAACCTACATTTATGTCCTTCAGCAGAACATACAACAAACATTTTCATGAAGACCTTCACTGAGCAGAAGTTCCCTTGGAGTGAAGGACACAGTTGCCTAGAAACTGTCAGTTCTTCTTTTTACATACATTGTACCTTGAGGGTTTTTTTTTTCCATGATGTTTTCCCTCTTTCCTCACTTTATTTTCAGTTCATATTTTGTATTTGGGTACCTAACATGGCCTCGTTGCTGGGACCCATTCTTTATTTTCACCATAATGATGTTCAGGGGGGGTGTTGGAGTTACTTCACACAAACCTAGGATTTATTTTTCCTAAGGTCCTAACATTTTTCCTATGTTTATTAGTCATTATTCAGTCTCCTAAATTTTAGGGGAGAATATTCCACCTGGTGAATATTCTCTTCAGTTGACACTTCATTTTGACTAGTTGAGTTGAGTCTAGATGTTGCATTGGTTTTGTCACCATGCAACATTGGGATCGTCACCATGCTAATGCGCATTAGCCTTGGTTTCATCACCAGACTGGCGCATTACCCTTGATTCCTTGATATACTCCTCACTACACTCTATTTCAGTCACTTAACTGAAGATTGGTTGACTAATTAACTCATCTAGGTGGCAGTTCACTCCTGTAACTTCCTGAGAGACTAGACTAGGTGGAAGTTCACTCTCGTAGCTGTTGGCGTGTGTCCAGATCACTCTAGACCACCATTATGGAACATTGGTTCTCCTCCAGTGCACATTGAGTGAGTTATACATAGTATATCATGTGTAAATTATTCATTATTCATTACAATTAATCGGAATTCATCCATTATTTCTCTCTTGCTTCTTCTTTCTCAATTTCTCTTTGCAAATGTGTATGATATTTTCTAGCTATATTTATTTTGTGCAGGTTCAACACATTTACACTGTTTAAAAAAACTGGGGTTTCCCCTAGCCGAGATAGCAGTTGAAGAAAAAATGTTGTTTCCAAACACACCGAACAAAGAGAATGACAAAGATCCCACCGGTGTTGTATAAGATGAAGGTCCTAAACTGCCTCCGCAAAACAAGCTATAATTAGCGTTTGGCCCGATTGGTTGCTGAAAATCACCATCGAGTGAAGGGGATGGAGGAGGTATATGATCCCCACCATAACGGATAAAATTAAAAGGGATAGAAGTGCCCCCGATTGACCCTTGCACAAGAGTGTTCGAGGTCTCGACCCCCAAACCCATGGTAGGTAAGGTAGAATAAGTAAGAATCGATTTTGTATCAAATATGGGCATCCCATATGAGAAGGGAGGGCCCATCACACTCTGAGTAAACGAAATAGTGGTCGAAGACGATAACGGTATCAGACTGCTGCCCGAAGTTGAGGGGTTCAAGACCACTGTGGTCATGAATGACAAAGGTGTGAGAGGAGGTAGGATGTCCCATGAACTAGTAGTCGTAACGTGAGTATGAGGAATATTGGATGAAGTAGCAATTTTTTCTTCCATTACTGCTCATAGGAATAGCTAGCACTTATAAGATGTCACCTCGGGAGGGAAAATATAAATCAATATCGATGCTGACAAGTCAATAATCAGAGGGTTAGATGGCCCGAGAGCCTCCGCCTTAAGGTAAAAAATGGTAGGTTCCTCCAGATTTGGAAAGTCTCCTCGCAGATCAAGCTAAAGCACAGTTTTATGTGGCCCAATGGCTTCAAATGAACCTTCTTGATCAAGTCTTCGCCTCAACAGTGGAGGCGGTGGCTCCAAAGTAACCGACAATAGGCCCTAAATCCTTCGCAACCAATAGAGTTGTTGATCTTCCACTTTTTGAAATGATCAAATGACACAATAAGGATTGACTAGTGTAGAAGACAAAGCACACACTAAAATTTTTCCTAAAGATAAATCAAGCAGTCGAATATCTAGTGGGAAGGATGGTTATTCCAATCGACACTAGAGAAACTAACTGGTGTAAGTGCAATTTGAACATGGAAGACCTGTTGGGTATGTGTTATATTTTTTGCATGTGTGTGTGTGGGCGCATCAGATATGACAACTGCATCTGACGATCCCTCGTACTAATGCTCTATTTGTGTCGTGTGTGTCAGGAACTTTCTTAGGGGGGTCCCAGGGGGGGCAGGTATACCCTCCCCTAGTTACACATAGTGTTCGGCACCGGGCGTAGCCCGAGGCAGTGCCCCAAATTTTTTTTTTGGGTGGTTTTTGCTATTTTTAGCAGATTTTTCTATTTTTAGTGATTTACTAAAAATAATCTCGGTTTTAGGGATTAGGGTTTTGGTATCTACGAAATACCTAAAAAAATTGTATATATTGTATAGTGAATGGTGAAATTCAATATAGTGAATATAAGAAAAGTTTTCTCGATTGAGGGTTTCCGGTATAAATTTCTGTGTACTATGTGAATGAGCCATTGATTAAATTATGTTTTGCTTAAGAATATGTATGCATTGCTTTACTTCACAGGTTTAAAAATTACATGTGGTATCATAACTCATTTTTG
>ML848757.1:44650-59592 GCA_009831015.1 Picea engelmannii
CACCAACTCCCTGGTTTCTCTAGCACCAACTAGAAGGAAGCACCAACTCCCTGGTTTCTCTAGCACCAACTAGAAGGAAGAACCAACTCCCTGAGTGTTTCCAGAACCAACTGGATGGAAGCACCAACTTCCAATCATACAGGCACCAACCTGTATAACAGAGAACAAGAGTTATCCCTTGCACCACCCTGCCACCCTGGTTTCTCTGGCTGCAACCAGATGGAAGCTAGAACTCCCTGTGTTCAAGCACCCACTTGAACCTATGAGGACAACCGTCCTCCCTAGCACCTCCCAACCACCCTGAAATATTACTTCTTTGTTACTCAAACTTATTACAGTGATATAATGTTCAACAATGGCTTACCAGACTCATCATTGTTCTGTTGCATTTCGTTACTCTATTTGCCTCATTGTCTTCCTGTACACCTCACTTGCGCTGTTTGTTCTTCTGCCTTTTATGCTCTTTGCTCCATGTCCATTCACTGCACTGTTCCTCTTCTTTGCTATTCAGCTACTGCACTCTCCTCCTTCTTCACACATGAATCACCTTCACCAACAACAACCACAACAAACTCCAATAGCGACAACAACCGCTTTTCTTCTCTGTACCGTGTATATATAGCTTCTGTGCATATTGTGCATGCAATATTTTCCATTCCTCTACATGCTCATACCACGCCAATCTCCTCCACATCTCAAGTGCTCTGCGTGATCATCATCGTGACTCTTCAACTTCTCTGGCAGTTTTCCCACGCGGTCAACATCACTGTATGTTGTACTGAGATTCCTCAGCCTCTCTGGCAGTTTGAGACTCTTCGTCTTCTCTGTGACAGTCGAGCTCACCTTCTCTGTTTCAGTTATAGACTTCAACGCTCATCCATCTGTCAATCCCTTCTAAGAATAGTTTTCCTTCACTGGACGAAGCTTGGAGACTCTTCATCTCCTCTGGCGATCACACAGAGGTCTCTTCAAATTCTCTAGCAGACGTCATCAATGGTTTCTAGCAGTTCTACTATGTCGTGCTACAGTTACCCCCGATCTTGTTCACATTCATCTACACCGTTGGATATGCAGCGAGAAAATCTAGACGGCCAGAATCTTTGCTCCCAGATCTATGGTCGGGATTCAATTCCAGAGCCCCCCTGCCATTCTATCTTTAAGAAGAGGGGGGGGGGGTCCGGAATTGGGCACGCATCTCTTGAGCGGTCAGGATTAAAGTACCTAGATCAATGACGCTCAAGTGATTCCGGACCCCCTATGCCATTCTTCCTTTAATTAAAGGGGGGGGTCCGGAATGGTGGGGTATCGAGGAAGGGCCCCTTTCCTGTCATGTCACCTTTTGTATCCTTCTCCTCCCTACTTGACCATGTGCCAAGGATCGTTCCCTTTAGCTCCTTCTTGTCCTATGATATCTGTCCATCTCTCGTTGATGTGACCAAGGGCTGTGACCACAGCCTTATTCATAAGGCGCTTTCACGATTTCGTGACTTCTGTGGTAGGAGTTCTTGTCATCTCCATCTCCCGATTTCCGAAACTCCGAAGTGGAGTCAACTTGTTGATGTCACATGTCGATTGACACGTGTTGTATACTTCCACGTGTCACTCTGATTCGTGACTTACATGTGCCTGAAGTGTTGAATTAACTTGACACTTTCATTGCCTGGTTGTGCCACGTGTTCTTAGGTTTGCTGACGTGTCGGGTCGATGGTCTAGATCACATCTTGATCTGACGGTTCAGATTCAGTCGGGATTTCACACATCGCGATTTCAGGATTCTTGATGTCAATATTCTTTGACATTTCCAACTCTCGATCCTCAAAAATCCGACAGGGAGTTGGATCAATGATCCAGATCACATCTTGATTTGACGGTTCAGATTCAGTCGGGATTTCACACATCGCGATTTTGGGATTCTTGATGTCAATATTCTTTGACATCTCCAACTCTCGATCCCTGAAACTTCGACAGGGAGTCGGATCAACGGTCCACATAACCCCCTGAGATGGACGGTCCTCCTGCTTTCAGGATTTGTGAGCCCTCTACTCCTTGCACTTTTAAATATCATGCAGGTTTTCCTCGATACAATGGTGGTCGGATCTTGCGCTCAGATCTAACGCCTGAGATCTATCCTCCAGATCTGCGCGCTCCTTTTGTCTTCATTCAGATCTGACGACCATCGGGAATTCAGGATGAGATCCAGCGATCACTGGTGCTTCTCCTCCGGAGCGTACTTTGTCCTTGTTTTGCCTTCACTGCATACTCTGATCTTGCCATCAATGACAAGCTTGCGCTACCTGTTAAACATTTGCCAACACTTTGTCTATAAGAAGGTCCTCCATATTCAGCTTCCATAGCTCAAAGTTTTTACCATTTAGATTCTCTATCTCGATTCTAGAAGAACTCACCATTCCTCTTTCTATACTCGAATCTCCACTACAAAAGCTCCCACTAGACCCAGGTTTATCACATACCCAAGATAAACTTGATCTATCAAGACCGAGCCAAACCCTCAACAACAAAGGCGTCCCTCTAAAGCCAAAAATGAGCTCTGATACCACATGTAAGTTTTAAACCTGTGAAGTAAAGCAATGCATATAGATTCTTAAGAAAAACAAAATTTAATCAATAGCTCATTCACATAGTACACATAGATTTATATCAGAAACCCTCAACCGAGAAAACCTTTCTTATATTCATTATATCAAATTTCACCATTCACTTTACAATATATACAATGTTTTTAGGTATTCCGTAGATACCAAAACCCTAATCCCTAAAACCAAGATTATTTTTAGTAAACCGCTAAAAATAACAAAATCTTCTAAAAATAGCAAAAACTGCCCAAAAACCAATTTTGGGGTGCTACCCCAAACACTGTGTGTAACTAGGGGGGGCATACCTGCCCCCCCCTGGGACCCCTCTAGGAAATAGCCCGATGCACACGACACACACAATACACTAATACGAAGGATCATCATACGCAGTTGTCATATCTGACGCGCCCACACACAGACATGCAAAGAATATAACACATACCCAACAATGTAGTGGGTAATTACTACACATATTGTCAGCGACAACATCCATCATCGCCCAGATCGATAGTCCTCAGCGCATTTTGGACCCCCCCAACCTTTCCTCCTTTAACAGTGGGGGGGTTCTGAAAAGTGGTTGTCCCCTGCGCTGGTCCCACCTAACGTGGTGCTCACACAACATTTTGGATGCCCCCCTCCAAAATCCACTTACCACCTACCCCCCCTCCAAACTCCCTTCAAACCACTACCCAATACCGCTCACCTCACTCCGCCACCATACCCTACTTTCACCTACCATATGTCCCATCCTGCATACCCATTACCCAATCAAATCGCTCCTCGTGGACGTTAAATGACCCGTCACCACCCCACACTATAATAGACACCTCCATCATGTTGTAAAACCCTATTTCATTACCCTATAACGCCATTTGTTGATACAAACACCGTGGACACCGTGCCAAAACAAGTTGTCAATCCAACTGTCGCAACCTCCACCGTCAACAGACACATTTTTCTTGGGTAGTCACAATTCCGTCATTACTCTACCTTAAATCTCTGTAAATCATGGCCCCCAAGGCCAAATCTCTTGATACGTCTGAGAACTCAATCCTTCCCCCTCCCGTCGACCTAGATCACATTCCATGGAAGATAAGGTCTATACAATCACAGAGCCGAGATGTGAATTCGACTTCTTCGAATTTCCCTCTTTGCTAAAAGACATCTTCCTGGATCATAACAATGAAATTGGACTCTGGGAGTCCAATTTACCTTTTTATATGTTTCCTCAAACCTACAATTTCCATGAATTTTCCCTCAAATGCCAAGCTCCTTATTTTCCCGGCCAAAGGGCCATTATTTTCTCCTCTGGTAAAACCCTATTCACAATTACCTATGAATCCATTGAACACATGCTGAAAATACCAAGAAGTGACTCTGCAATCCCATTTTCCATTGAATCCCTAATAGACCTGTACCAGAAGCTTACCTTTCCCCAAAGAGCCCATATTTTTTAGATTTTTCTACCAGAAGATGCCCAATTGCCCAAGAAAAATCCCCCTTATTCATTCTCCATCTTCACTCTCAAGGCCTACTAAATCATTTCCATTCTTTGTTACATGTTAGGTTATTTCTCATATGAATGGGTAGATGAGCCTATTTTAGGATTTTTATCCATCTTTTCCACAAAATAAAGAGCCACAATTAAATTCAATTTCAGTCAATTTATGGATGATAAAATTCATGATCATCTTTTTAGGTTTTCAACTAAAGGAATGTTCAGATATTCCTCAGTCTTGGTTTATATGTTCTTGTGTTTTCAGTTAGACATGTTTCCATGTTCATTTCGGAAATTGAACCAAGAAGGAAACCCACAGTCAGTGACCTCATGGACCTCATTGGTGGGGAAAAATTCAACATAATTTAGCTTCAAGGACATCATAGACTAGTTCTATCACGCAATTGTTTGCATGTTGAAATGCAACATAAAGCTAAGGATCAATGAAGAAATTCAAAGAATCCTTCACCTTTCTGATTTATCCAAGACAAGGGATTGGTATTTATACGAAAACCACACAGAGATAAGAGTGCATGGGTGTGAGAAGTGACCTTACAAATTGATAAAATACCTCCCTGTGAGGATTTTTGCACTAGAATACATAAGTAATATGGTGAACTCATATGACATCCACTTCGTTGTAGAAAAGAAGAAACAACAATTCAAAATCAAGACTCAAATTGGCCCTTTCATCTGCACCACCAGATCAACAGGAGAAGAAGAAGATAACCTCTTGAAACATATGAGGTTTACGCAGAGTTCCACTTGGTCTTATGACCCATTTGGTCTCATCTTAGAGCTCAGAGTCAAACAAAGGAGCACTCCTTATGCTCACACACAAAAGCTAGAAGTGGAGAAGTATATGAACCAGAAAAAATGGCAAGAAAACACATTTCTAGAAACAGAGGAACAACCTACCCCTGTCACTGCTTCACATACCAACACACCTCAAAAGAAAATAGAGAAGAGAGAAAGAAAGGAGGTTTCTCCTTTAATCACATAGGTATCAACCGAGTACTTCTAAGTTTATAGAAATAGGGACAAGACCAGTCATGCACCAGACTTGATCAAGGAAGGAGAAATGCAATCCACCATAGTCATGGAGGGAACCCACTCTTCATCCTTCTCAAATAGTTAGTTCATAGTGTCTATATCATCACCAACATATCAAAGACAAACGTACACTACTCTGACAACTAAATCATCTCATGAGAAAATACAGTCAAATATTTTTGACAAGTACAAGCAGATCAAGCAAATAAATGAGCTCCTCAATAGCAACACCTATGCTCAGTTATGGAAGAAAACCTCCACTTCTCAACATAGGCTACTGTCAACTTTTGACATAGAGAGAGGAACAATGCAAATGGAATTCTTGTAAGCACAAGTTCCTCATACTAAAACAATTGCAGACTACAAGAAGTCTGCCTTTGAGTTTGATGTAAAGGATGTCCATCCAGTGGACCAGATGGATATTCATAGGACGAAAGGAGATATTGTATTCTCTACCTATACAAACACCTCAATGAATTATTCAAAGTTGCAGGTGTCCCTGAACAACATTCAGTCCCAATTGAAGCTGGAGAAAATCTTTTCTTTGGCTAAGGGCAACAAAATCAAATCATTAGAAGAATTGGTACCAAAGATTGGGTATGACCCAACAAATGTCAAAGAAGAAGAGAAATTAATAAAAAAAGAAGAATGCTGATATAGAATCTCTGAGAAATCATCTAAAGCTTCCAGCTATAGAAGATTCACAAGCCAAAGAAGTGGCTGAGACTGAAGGACACAAAGGAGAAATGTTGAAGCTTATCATGTAACATAACACAAAGATAAGAGAAATGGCAGAAGAAATGGATAAAATGATAAAGGAAAAGGAACATAATGTGAATATGTCCATGATCCCACTGGAGGCAGTCCCTCTGACAGGAATTAGAAAAAAAAAAGCATCCACATCAACAGAAATTCCATAAGCAATCCCAGTACAAGTTTCAGATGCATCTGACAAAATTATAAAATCCATGAAAGACATGTCCATTCAAGAGGAAGAGATCATAAAACTATAGGAAGATGTAAATAACTTGAAGGATATAAAGTAAATGTTCCAAGTCAGTCACCAGGAAGAGATGCATAAGTCTCAAAGGCTTAGTCAACAATTACAACAATTACAGAAAGAGACTGTCATGGAAAAAAACTTAGCCTAAGCTAAGTAAAATATTTGGGTAGATATCAACAAGTCAATGTCAGAAATATGGCCATCTATACATATTATCTTTTAACAAAATGAGTTAGTACATAAGGCCAGATAAGCAATTGATATCATCAAGGAAGATTTAGGATAAAGACCCACATAGGCCAGTGAACTTATCATATTTCTAAACTCCAAAAACAAGCAGGAGTTAGAAGAATTAGAAATTGAAGACAAAACATATAGGATCCTTGATATCAAGAAGGTCCTGACCAAAAAAGGATTGATTTTGCAGCTAGAAGAGAATTCCCAAGTGATGGACATAGGTGTACATAGATTTTTCAGTAAGTTTGAAGTGTGATATAAGAAAGGTCTCCCTAGATTGTTAGTACTTAATGACAAATTGATAACTCTGTCTGATTAAAAACAAAAAATGACTGCAGTGGCAAAGGACAGTTCAAAGTTTGTAGGGATACAGGGAAGCATTAATGGTAAATCTTTCCTGGAGTCACTATTGTTGGACCTGAGTATTCAACATGATATTAAGCATATGTTTATCACTAAGCCTACTTTTTCCAAGTATACTGAAATGGATGAGATATACAGGAAATTAATCAAGATTCCATCCCAGGTAAAAAAAGGTGGGAAGAGCTACGTGCACTACTTGAGTAGAGACAAGTTTGGTGTTCTAGTCAGCATGGAGCAGTCACCCAAATTCAAAGAGATTAATCTCCAACTACTTCCACCAAATCAACACAAAGGATTTGAGCAAATCAACAAATCCCTATATTTTGTATCTTAGAGGTCTAGTTAGTTAGATATTCCTCCATAATATCCTAGTAATTTATGACAGGATATGATGTAAATAGTTTTATAAATACTTCTCTCTTCAAAGTATTGAGGGTTTATTTTTTCACCCAAGAGATATTGTGTATTTTTTTCAAAGGATCGACTAGTAATAAAAGCGGATTATTCACAAGATTCTTGTGTCATATTCTTGGTGATGTCTTTCTCTCTTTGTTAAATGTTTTCTTATTCTATGTAGTTATTTCATGTGTTTCCAATTATAATCATTAAAAGAAAGTCAAAAGAACATAATTAATTTCATATACTATGTCTTTGGTTTTTTATTGATCTGTATGTCTTCATATGAAACTGAGTGAAGGAGTTCTTAACTGCCCCTATGCTTAGTGGAATTTCCCCTCTTGTTCTCTCTTATTCATCCCATTTAATATGAATATATCCAACATTTTTACTACCCTTCCATGTGAAGAAAACCTTATAAAAATCTGAATTTGATCCTCATCTTTAAGTACATAACCCATAGCCCAATGGAAAATTAAGCATTCTTTCAGCCAATTATTATAAAAAAACAAATAAAATTTGAACTGCCATAACTAGCCTAACATTTAAAACTCAAACAAATCTAAATCTGATAGAGAGATCCCTCTCTGAAGTTGGCAGGGCTAGATCCCATCTTCCAAAGTGGTTTGGTAGTTACCTCTGTCAGTTTATTCTACAACCTTTGGAAATTACAGAGTGATAAAATAGTAGTGACCATATTGGGGAATGAAACAAATTTTCCAACTTTATGAACTGTCTTCCCTAAGTAATAAAACTTTATTTTTGAACAATCAAAGATCTAAATTTCAAGAGATAAATGTTCAAAGTTTGTAAAAATTTGTAAATAATTAATTAGGTTCTTAAGGTTTAAGTTTTGGCTCCAAAAAGAATTCATACCAGATATCACCCTGATCCAAAACCTGTAAAAGTAGTAGATAATATTGAAAAATTGATTAGAAAAATAAGCTCAACAGAAATTAAAGGGAGTAGTAGTCCTCCTCCTGGGGCCACCTCTCTTTGAGAGAAGTTTGTCACAATATAAGACATCCAGTTTGGTCTACCTTTTGAGAATAGCCTTTTCAGAACCAAATCCGATAGCTTTGTGGATGAAACAATTTTAGATCAAGCTATCCTCCAACCTAGTACCCCTGAAAGACACTCTCCTGGATCAGATCTTGATCGACAAATCCTTTAAAAATTTGAAAAGTTACAAGATCTGGCATCATACTTTTATCAAGATTTTCACAAATCCTACATTCAATAGTCTGTTGAACTTTCTTCCCTGACCATCTCTGCATATTCTATCAATCATCAATTAGCTCATCCTATATCTTCCAACCCTGCTTCTTCCACATCTTCCACCACTTCTCCAACAATTTTACAAGTTACCATCCATCCTCCCACAAGAGTTCCTAATATCCATCCTCCTCCATAAATGATGGCACAAATATATGCTCCCCTTGTTTTGGATTCTCCCTTACACAATATTCCCCAGGATTATCAAAATCGTATTCCTTAGTTTGATGGCACTGGAAGTATGACTGCACAACAACATGTTGACAAGATGAATGCATTATTTGACCTGCAATAAGTAGATGAGCAAGATGTCAAAATGAAGTTGTTTTCCCAAAGATTAAATGGTGAAGTTAGGAAATGGTTCAAAGCCTTACCAACTCCTAGCCTTAATGAAATTATTTCCTTTCACCAATATTTTCTCAATAGATGGGAAGTTAAGAAAAATCCACTTCAAATATTATCTGAATATGAAAGTATTAAAAGAAACAAAGGGGAAAGTGTACATGATTATTGCACTCGATTTAACAATATTTATAATGCAATTCCAACAAACATTAAACCTCTTCAATTGAGAGAGAGAAACCCTGCAACTTTGGAAGAAATGAAGAGATGTGTTGTGAATGTAGAGGAAAATCTATTGGCTAAGAGAGATAGACAGAGAACACATAGGAGAGTAACTATAAAGGAAGAACCATCTACCTCTTCTACTGATGCTAAAATAGACTCCTTAGTCAGAACTATGGAAAGGATGATGGAAAGACTAGATATTACTGATAGGAATCCACCTCGAGAAAATCAACCTGGTCCCCAAATCAGAAATCCTAATTTCATTAGAAATCCACCCAAAATCAGTTAAAGAGAAAAAAGAGAACAGAGAGGCCCAAGAAAACTTTCCAAGAAAATTATGCCGATGAAGGGGAAGAAAAAATTCAGGGACTTGATGATGCTCACATTAATCTTATGGGAATAAATGATAATGATTCTATTTTTCTTACCCAATAAGAACAAAATCTTTTTCTTCTTTCACAAACTGAAGTTGATGAGGAAGAATCATAACAACAAGCTTTTGAAAATGCAATCATGGAATTTCATAGACAATATAACTTGAGAAGTAAGAAGTCTAAGGATAATCCAACCAAGAAAGATTTTGACTTTAAAAAGACAACATATATACTTGCCAACAAAGTTCCTGATAGCCCCAAAAATAAAAACTCAGAGGTCCCAACCAAAAGAATATCTGACTCTGTATAAAAAACAAATCAAAATGATGTTCCCACCACGAGTCAGCCCAAATATACTTCACATGAGAATGTTGTTGAGAAACCATATCTCCCTAATCAAAATAAAACTCCAACCTCATTCAACCTGGAAAGTGAATTGGCAAAGCTCAAAATACCTATTCCTCTAACAAAGTTAATGAATAAGAATGATTAAAGATCACAAGTGATGAAAACTCTGAACATAGAGGCAAGAATGGGTACAAACATAGTAGACATTGTTGATGATCAACCAAAGTTATTATTTGGGCCTGAAGTTGATGGAAAATATGAAAGTGGTGTTGTACCTCCTTTTTATGTTAGTTTAATTATTCATGACAAAAATTTTCACAATGCAATGTTAGACTCTGGTGCTTCTCACAACCTTATGCCTAAGGCTGCTATGGAGAAATTAGGAATTTATATCACTAGAACTTACAAGGATTTATATTCCTTTGATTCAGGTAAATTTAAATGCATAGGTATTATCAAAGGTGTGTGTGTTACTTTAGTTCAAATCCCATCCAAGAGCATGGTAATGGACATAGTCGTTGCAAACATACCTCCTAAGTATGGCATGTTATTGTCTCGCTCATGGGGATCCAAGTTACAAGGTACCCTACAAATGGACATGTCTTATGCCACCATCCCAATATTTGGTCACCAGAGGATATTATACAGGGAGACATTGATGAAATACATGGTCAGCAGTCAGGATAAACCACATAATTATCCCTTATATTTTGTTCATTCAGACCTTGACTCTTTTATTTTATACAATTATGGAGACATGGAAAGACAAATTGCAAATGTGGAGGATGATGTTTATAACTTGGAGGAAAAAAAAATATCACCTGAATAAGAAAAAACAATGATGATAAAATTTTATGAACCAAAAGAACCTCTGTGGAGTTTATAATTTGATGGTGCTATTAGTAAGGAAGGATCAAGAGCTAGAGTGTGGGTTTCAAATTAAAAAACAAGATGTATAGAAATCCATTCCTACAAGTTGAATGTTCAATCTACCAATAATATAGCTGAGTATGAAGCCTTAATGCTAGGTTTCCAATTGTTAAAAAGGCTCGGTGCTAAGAGAATTTAAATAAGGGGTGATTCTGAACTCATAATAAAACAGATCAAAGATGAATACTCTGCTAAACACCCAAAACTGAGAGCCCACAAAAATGTTGTTCTATATTTACTGCAATGCTTTACTAAATTTGATTTGCAGGCCATTCCCAGAGACCAAAACATTCTTGTTGATGGTATGGCTACCTCAACAACCACTTGTAAGATACCATTTCATCCTAATCACCAGTATACAGTTGAGGTGAAGTGCATACCTCCTGTCCCATACAACATCATGTATTGGAATTTTTTTGGAAATGATGAACAAATTTAAAATTTTTTCAATCAAAAAATGATTTTGAATGTGCCAATATATCTGTTGATAGTGATGATGAAAAATAAAGTGTAAACAAGATAGGTTTAGAAGAAATAAATAAAAAAACAAGAAGATATGGATTTTTTGCAATTAAAGGATAATATTTTTCCTAGAAGATTAGTCCCATTGGAAGAGTTGTTTGATTTTGATGATGGGGTTAAAAAACAAAAAAAATGAACCTACTAGAAAGGAAGTTGAAGATTGTAACATAGGAACTGAAAAAGAACCAAAGATGATTAAACCGTCAAAATATTTACCTCTTGCTAAAAAATAGAAATATATAGAATTGCTCAAAGAATTTATAAATTCTTTCGCATGGAGCTATGAAGATCTAAAATCTTAGGATACTAGCATTATACAACACAAAATTCCCATAAAAGAATATAATAATCTTTTCAAACAAAAAATTAGGAGAATTAACCCAAAGTTGATTCCTCTGATTGAAAAGGAAATAAAAAAGAGGTATGATGGTAAAATCATTGTCCCATTAAGATTTTATAAATGGCTGTCCAATTTTGTTCCAACCAGGAAGAAGAGTGGAGAAATTAGATTGTGTATTGATTTCAGAAACCATAATAAAGTCTCTCTCAAAGACAACTATCCCGTGTTGAAAATGGACCATATTTTGAAGAAGGTAGTTGGATCCAGTAGAATTTCTCTGTTATATCATTTTTATGGTTACAACTAAGTGTTAGTCCACCCTTATGATCAAGAGAAAACAACATTTACTACACCTTGGGGCACTTTCATGTATGTGAAAATGCCTTTTGGTTTAATGAAGGCTGGGCTACATTTCATAGAGAAATGGATATTTATTTTGTGGATGAACTTGGAAGATTCATTGTAATATACCTAGATGTCATAACTTGTTTTTCAAAAACAGATGAAGAACACTTACTCCACCTTAGAAGAGTTTTTAAAAAATGCAGGAAATTTGGAATTTCACTTAATCCAAAGAAAAAATTGTTTGGTCTAGAGAAAGGTAAACTGTTAGGACACATCATATCCAAGGATGGAATCAAAATAGATCCTAGCAGAATTGAAGCCATTCAAAAAATAGATCATCCCATAAACATAAAAGAATTACAGTCTTTCATAGGCAAAATAAACTTTCTAAGAAGATTTATCCTTAACTTGGAAGAACTTCTCAGAAATATAACAAATATGTTGAAAAAATACACAAAACTAAAATGGACCATAGAATCAAAACATTCCTCTGATCAGGTGAAACAAACCTTGACACAAACCCATGTTCTTATCAACCCTGATTATACAAAAGATTTCCTCCTATTCTCTTTTTCCTCTCAGCATACCATTGCAGGAGTTCTTTTGCAGAAGAACAGTGAAGGCCATGAAAATACTATTGCTTTCTTCAGTAAATCCTTGAGATATGCTTCATTTAATTATAACATCATCGAAAAGTAAGATTTTTCTTTGGTGAAAGAGATAAAAGATTTCAGAGTATATATTCTCCACTCACACATTATTGCTTATGTCCCAAATTCTTTGGTGAAAGCTATTTTGACCCAAGATAGTCCTAATGGAAAAATGGGTAAATGGATTGTTGTTATCCTTGAATATGACATAGATATCAAACCAACCAAGCTTATCAAGGGTCAAGGATTAGCTTAATTGATGGCTGAGTCCAATTTTCATGCTTTGGATATTAATTTTCTAGCTGTAGTGGATGAACAAGAAGA
This sequence comes from Picea engelmannii, assembly GCA_009831015.1. NCBI lineage: Eukaryota > Viridiplantae > Streptophyta > Pinopsida > Pinales > Pinaceae > Picea > Picea engelmannii. Next base: position 57,470 of record ML848757.1, read on the forward strand.
GCAAGCGACTCCCCAAGTTAAAGTGGTTTTCTCAACCTTTCCCTGGTATGCATAACTTATTTTTGTCTTACATCATCTACAAGATCATCTTGGTTTAACTAAAACTAAAGCTATATTTTTGAAACTCAAAGCTATGAATTATTGTATTTTAAATGGAAATATGTTGGAGGGATTCTACTAAATTGTTTGTTGAAAGATGAGGCCGATAAAGCTTTGCAGGAATTTCATGAAGGAGACTCTGGTGGAAATTTGAACTGGAAGATCACTTCCAATAAAATTCTAAGAGTTGGTTTCTACTGACCAACTTTATTTGCATATGTCCACAAGAAAGCGACCTCCTGTCATAGATGTCATATCTTTGAAGGAAAAGGGAAACTTATTCCTTTACCCTTGAAACCAATTTCAGTTGAATCTCCATTTCAACAATGGGGTTTGGATTTCATTGGAAAAATCCATCCACCATCATTAGGCCAACACAAGTGGATTCTCATAGCCACTGATTATTTCACCAAGTGTATTGAAGTTGTACCCACCAATAAAGCCACTGATGATGTGATCATTAAGGTTTTGGAAACTAACATTATTTCTAGATTTGGATGTCCCAGGAAAATTATCACTCACAACGCAACAAAATTCAAATCAAAGAATATGATAGAGTTTTGCAGAAAATATCAGATCACCTTAGGACACTCTACTGCCTATTACCCTCAAGGGGAATGGATTACTAGAGTCTTCAAACAAGAGTATGGTCAACATCATCAAGAAGTTGTTGCAGGAAAACAAAAATTCATGGCACAATAAGTTCGTAAATGCACTATGGGAAGGAAGACTTACTACAAAGAGGTCAATTGGTATGTCCCCATCCCAATTGGTATATGGAATGGATGTTGTCTTTTCTACTTCTTCAGGTGTCCCTGTCATGAAATTACTGAAGGAAATATAGGTAGAACCAAATGACATCCAGAGAAGAATTAATCAGACTATACAACTACAACAATCCAGAGAAGAGGTCTACAATCAAGATCAAGTGATTCAGGAAAATATCAAGAACATCTATGATAGAAGGACCAAGGTTGATAACTTCCAGATTGCAGACAAAGTACTGAAATGGGACTCAAGGAATGAAGAAAAGGGAAAACATGACAAATTTGATAATCTATGGAAAGGTCCATTCACAATACATGCCTACAGAGAAAGTAATGCATTTTTTTATCAAGGATATGGATGGAGAAGACCTGCCAGGAGGACTTGTCAATGGCAGAATGCTCAAGCACTATGTTTCACAGGAATGACAGTTTTTCTCACTCAGTTCATTGTAAATACAATTTTGATTTTATGTCATGTGTGGGTGACTTTTATCAGTGGTTGAAGCCCGAAGGGAAGGCCCTAAGCCCCTGATCAGTTCTCACCAAATTTACATTTACAATAAGACTAATCAGAATGAAGAAAGTACTAGAGAAGAGGATTCAAGGCAACAAGTAGATGGTTCTTGTCACCTCACAAGGAGAGCACCATACCCAAGTGGAGCCACTGTTACAACCGTATATTTCATAGGATCACTTGGACATTGAAATTTCTTCCTCTAGTCATATTTCATTGTAAATAACATTTTATTCTACAAATGATTTACAAAAAGAAAAGAAAAAGAAAAAGAAAAGGATAAAAATACAAAAAATGAAAAGAGGGTATAAAATATAATAAGAGACAAAATAAAAAAAGAGAAAAATATAAAACCCCATAAAAATAAATTTAGTTTGAATCATAATGTATAATCATGATCAATCTTGTTGAATTTATGTTGATAGGTTAGAGAATAAGTTTGGTCAAACTGTTTAATCTTGGCCAAATTATTTAGGTTAGAGTAATAATTAATCGAACAGTCTAAGATGGATTAATATGTTAGATGACTAGGTTAGGAGATAGGTTAGTTATTTTGTTTTCAATTAAATTTGAAAAGGGATGTCAAAATACCCCTTGATTGATTAAATTTGATTATTGTAGCCTTAGGAAAATAAGATCATGGTGTAAAAGGGAAAAAATTGAGCTTAGCGCTACCCAACACATATTTTTTATCCTAAGTTACTAGTGGAAAAGACACTTTGGCATGTAGTGGGTAATTCCTG